>VYZT01030591.1:22588-223209 GCA_013400735.1 Pomatostomus ruficeps | reverse complement strand
AAATAACAGAATAAAATAATAAGAGTAGAAATCCCCAAAGTGCTTAGTCACCGCTGCCCCGGCCCGCCGGAGGCTCCGGGGGAGCCGTCAGCAGCAACAGCTGCCGGCCGGGGAGCGCGCAACCCCCGGTGCCCCCCGGGACTCCCCCGGACTCCCCGGCACCCGCACGGCCCCGTCCGGCACCGGTCCGCGGGCGGGGGGGCTCCGGGGCGGGGCGCTGGGCGGGAGAGCAGGTGGGTGCTGGGGTGCTGGGGGTAGGGTCCTCGAGGAGCTGGGGCAGGGGCTGCTGAGAGATGAAGGAGGCTTTGGGGACGGGGAATGATGAGAGGGTGGAGGGAGAGTCCTTGTGGAGCTGGAATGGGGGTGCTTGGAGCGGGTGGAGAAGGGGTCCTTGGGGCACTGGGAAGGGATGTCCCGGAGGCTTGGGGTCGTTGGGACAGGAGGTTGTGCAGGGGATGGGGGAGTTGGCGGGAGTGCGGCTGAAGGGGCGCTGGAGAAAGGGGTGGTGAAGGAAGGGGCACTGGAGAAAGGGGTGGTGAAGGAAGGGGCACTGGAGAGGGGTGCTGGAGGAGGAGGCGCTGGGGGTGCCGGGAGCTGACGGGTGGGGATGGTGAAGGAGGATGGTGGAGGAGGGAGTGATGAAGAGCGCTGGGATGCTGGGGTGGCAGAGGAGGGGATGCCGGGGTGCAGGGGCGGTGAGTGGAGGTGGGCGTGCAGGTGGTGCTGAGGTGCAGGGGCTGGTGCGGGGGAGGAGGAGACGCAGAGGTGCAGAAGCAGAAGAGGGGGTGCTGCTGGGTGCAGGGGTTGCAGGAGGGAGTGTCTGTGGACACAAGGGTGTAGGAGCAGAGCAGAGGGTGCTGAGGAGGGGGCGCAGGGGTGCAGTAGGGGAGAAGGTGCCGATCAGTGCGAGGGGGCAGAGTAGAGAGTGTCGGGAGGTGAAAATGGGATGCTGAGGAGGGGGGGTGCTGTGTCGGGATGCTGGGGATTCCGGGGGTGCCGCGGAGGAGGTGAAGGTGCCCCCGCAGGTCCCCGGGGTGGAGAGGAGGAGGTCGGGGTGTTCCTGGGGGCCGGGGGTGCCGGTGCCGCCCCAGATCCGGGCCCGCACCTGGCGCTGTCCGCACGGGGTGGTGCTGAAGGGGCGAGCGGGGCGGGAGGGAGGGGGGCTGCTTGTTTGGGGGTGGCTTGGCATGGGAGGACTCGGCCTGGCGCAGGGCTCTGCGGGCACGGAGGATCCTTGAGGAATCTGGAGCGTTCTGAGAGTCCTGAGAACTCTGAGGGACATGGAGAGCCCAGGGGGTCCTGGGAGCTCTGGTGGACACGGAGAACACAGGATGTTCCAGGGTTCTGGGGCCACAGAACGTCCCATGGGCTCTGTGGGGCACGGAGCTCTTGGTGGGTCCCCAAGTCTCTGTGGGGCATCGGGGTCCCATGGCGATGCTGCCCTGCTGGAGCAGATGTTCAGATCTAGACCCAATTCCGTTCTTCTCCTGCCCACTTTAGGGGTGGAGGCCAAGGGGACTGTTCGGGTTGGACCAGTTCCCTTTCCTTCCTGAGAAATCTGCTCTGGCTGACCCTCTTCTCCTGTGTCCACTGCTAAGGACAGTGTCCACTGAGGGGTTTCTATTATTATTTTGTTATGCATGGTTTTTCAGGCATGAAATTGGTCTAAGAGGATTACGGTCCATTATCATCAGCAGAAGTGTTTTGCTGGGATTTTCAATTAATATTCCAGTGCTCAGTAATGCCCATGTGGACCAGGCCATGCCAGTGGGGCACTCGACCCACGGAGTGGTTTGCCTGGGTTGCCTCCTGGGCCAGCAATGCAAGTGGGTGAGCAGAGGCAAGTGCACTTTCAGGCCTCTTTCAGAGCCTCAGTGCTGTTTTTATCTCCATCTCTCAGAGAAGTCAGCCTTCCCTTGCAGAGAAAAACTTGTTCTATTGTTGAAGAGGGTGAAAAACCCATTATCTCCCCCCATCCACTCTGCACACTGCCTCTGCCGTGATTTACTGCGAGTCGTGGAGGATGTTTTGCTCTATATTACACAGATGCAGCTTAATAGCATGGGGGAGGGAGAGGGACACAGAGTCCAGACTCCTGCCTTCTCTGTTTTCTTGTTGATATACTGTGTGACTCAAGGGAGACAGCTCTGTGCCGCAATTTCCTTTAGAAAACAGGGACATTGGTCACTTGGCCTGGTGAAACCTTTCTGAGATTCCTGGATGGCCAGTTCTGCAGGAGAAAGCAAACTATTACTACTACAGCTAATATTATAGTAATTATGATTATTAATCACCAGACAGTTGGGATTTAAGGTTGGCCTCCTGCCCTCCTCTCATCCCATAAATCAGTCCGGGATGTTCATGGACACATCACGTGGACGTGGATGCGTCTGACAGCAAGGGCACATGCCGGCTCAGAGCCCTCCTGGTGGGGTCCCCGGGGTGGTGTGTGAGGGTACCAGTGCAGCTCTGGGCATGGGGCAGGGCACAGCCCCGGCCTCCCAGCCCCTCTGCCAGGCTGGGGCTGTGCAGTGACCCCAGAAAGGCTTGTCCTGCTCCAGACATAGCAGGGGGTCCACTCTGATCCCCCTTTCTCCAACCAGAGGGTCTCATTCCAGCACGTGGCTGGTGGAAAAGCCTCTCTTACCAATCCCCTTCTCCACACAGCCCTTGCACATGGAGTTGAGTCATGTCGTTGTCTTTCAGGTTATTATTCACAAAGCTGCAGGGAGCCTCCCAGGGCACCCATGGTTCCAGTCCCCGCACAGCTCCCCAGGCTCCTCAGGGCATCCCTGCAGAGCTGGGTCATCCATGCAGCTGCCAGTCCATGCCCTGCCTCCCTGCCCTCCTCGGAGCACTTTATGCCCAGACTTCTTTCAATTCCCTGGGTTTTAAGCATATGCTTGTAGTTAATCCCGTGCTTACATTTTATCCCAAATTGGAAAAATTGGGGTCTTTGGGCAAATTCTCCTGCTGTTCAAGTCAGCTGAAGGGCTCCCTCTAATTTAACTGAACAGTAATCCTCTCTCTCCCTGCCCTGCTCTTCTCCTCCTCCCTCACTCAGTTCTATTTCTCACCCCCCCCTTCCTCCTCTTCCTCCTCATTGAATGTTTCTGAGGTTTTGCTCCTTTCCTCTTTTTTTTTTCTTCCTTCCCACACCCTGGGGAATCAGTGGGAAAATACCTGGTTTCCAAGGGCAGAGGAGACCTGGGTGCTTCCCAAGGGTGTCCTCCCCCTCCCTGCTCCTGGGAGTGCAGGGATTTATAATCTGTGCAGGAAATTATCACCTACTCAGCGAGGGGCTGCCCTGGGCAGGCACAGGCACACTGGGAAGGGAGGTGCAGCCTTAATGGGGTATGGATTTGGGGTGGGAGGTGTGGGATGGAGGGGATGGGAGCCCGCTTGGATCCCAGCGTGGCAGCTGTTGGCTGGCGCTTGCCAGGAGGAATGTTTGCCAACCAAGAGGCGACATTTCTCCATATTTCTGTAATTAGAGCCACACTGCAAACACAGCTGGGAAGGGAGAGACAGGGACTTCGTGGTCCCTAAAGCTGCTTCCAGGCACCAGGACTGTCCCCAGACACTCTCGGTGTCCTTCTGCCTGGAGTGGCTCATGCCCTTGCTTTGCCCTTCACTTTTGGAAGATGCTCCAGGGATGTGACACGGGAGGGAGGAATTTGGGCTGTAAATTTATTTTGCAGGTGGAAGGATGCTCCTTGTCCTGGCTCCTTCCTCTGCCTCACCGCTACAGATCCTGACATATTTTTTCAGGCTCTCACCTCCACACTGTTTGTTAAGTATAAAACAAAAAAAACCACCCAAAACAAGGGTAAAATGTGCAGCCAAACTGAACTCTCATCAGCCTGGGCCTTCCCAGCCCTGGGAGGCTGCAAATCTGGGAAGGACTCAGTAACATTAAACCAAATCACGGATGTTGTTTCCTGACAAAGCCGCTGCCCACTTGTAAGTGGCAGGAAAAGCCACGGAGACTTTGCTCTGGGATGTGGCCTGCTCAGTTCATGACATCCCCCTGGCATCCTGCCTGTCCTCACTGCACAGCAGGGGAAACTGAGGCACGGGCAGGCTCGTGACTCACCTGCCAGGAGGATGGATGGGGCCTGCAGGCTGCAACAACTCGTGATGCTGCAGGGGTGAGCAGGGGAGAGCAGGATGCAGCCGTGAGAAGGGGTTGCTGGCAGCGGCTGCAGCGGATCTGTTTGACTGGAAACTCTCCTGGGCAAGGGGGGACAGGAGCCGAGTGCCGAGTTCACAGCACTTTTGGTCTGGGACAATTCTCTCCCTGTCACATGGGATGCCTCAGTGGGACAGTGTCAACTCAGGGGGGAGCCCCAGGGGTGGGGACAGTGCCCCAGCAGCACTGGCACATGGGCAGAGCCTGCTGCCCTCGGGGTCCTGCTGCCGAGGCACCCTGAGACAGGGCAGGGGCTCTGCAGGGCTGGGGAGGGGGTCAGCCCACCTGGCACCCCTGGGTGCATCCCCGGGGGAGAACAGGACCCCGCACAGGCATGGGTGACACCCGTCCCTCAAGGAGGGGCATCGGGAGGGTAGAGATATCCTTTGGTTTGGATCTGGCCCCGTCCCCCTTGGCAGGGAATCCTGGCTAAGCCATGGGGCTGGGGGGAGTCTGAACTTGCTTGGGGGGGAATGTGGGGACTTGCCTCTCACCCCCAAATTCACCTTTACCCCCCTCAGCCCTTCTTGAGCAGTGGGGAGGGAAGGCTGGTGCTGAGCAGAGATCGCCGGGGCTGGAGCCAAGGGCAGGGAGCTGCAGGGATGGGGCTTTCCCAGCTCCTACCGCAGCTCACTGCATCCCTTCCACAATTCTCCTGTCCCCTGAGACCTCCCCACCCCACCGCGCCCCTCTCCTCTGCCCAGGGTGGCCCCTTCTGACGGCCCCCAGCTGCTGCCGAGCTGTGGCTGTGAATTTCCAGGCGCGTCTTGTCCCTGGGGAAGGGGAATGTGAGGAACGCAGCCCTGTGCACCGTGTCTGCTCCTGCCCGGCCACCCGTCGGCTAAGAATAGACCTGGCTTGGCCAGGCCCCGCCGAGGGGCCGCGGGGTGTGGGAACCCCCAGCCACCTTCCTGTGGTGGATAATGAACCTAAAAAAATAAAAATGGGTTTCTCTGATGCCCAAAGGGTCCTTGTGCTGGGGAAGGGAACCCAGACTGTTTCTTGCTTTGGATTCACGTAATTTTAAAGCAAATCTCTTTGGAAGCTTCATGTACAGGCAGGGGGGTGCAAAGCAGGCCCCAAGCCATGGTACCTGCTGCTTCCTGAGCTCCCCTCTAGGAGTTCAGTGAATTGAGGCGGAAATCTCCTCCTTTTTTCTGCTTTTACGCTTCTTTTTTCTACTTAGGGAGTGATTTTGCTGAGCCTCCTAATTTCAGCTGCAAGCATGATGCAGAAGCCAGAAGGCAGCAAAATCTCTCCAGATGTTATCACAACGGGGAAGGGAAATCATCCTTGGTTTACAGCTATCTTGTAAAACACTGCTGCTGGCTTGGCAGAGCCCTCGGGGCGCCAGCCGGCCCTTGCTGCCCTCAAAAGTTTCACCCAGGCCCTCCATCTCAGCCAAGAAGCTCCAGTTGAGCTCAAGGTGGGACCTTCAGTCTCCCCCTGGGCTGGACTGGGCATAACCTTGTGTCCAGCTCCATCTCCTGGGTGGACTTTGCACCTGTGTTGAAGGTAGCCTGGTGTCTAACCCCTTCCCATCTGCTGCGCAGACCTTGACCCTGCGTGGAAGGTTGGCTGCTGTCCAATCCCACCTGCTGCACAGAGCTCGGACCTGCGCTGAAGGAGCCTGGTGTCTGCCTCTGCCTTCTGCGTGGCCGGCAGGCCTGGGTGGTCTGTCTGCCTCCAGACACAGCTCAGTGCACCCACCATCCACCCTCCTGTCCCTGGCAGGACAAACTCAGCTCCCACAGGGATTCTCCCGTGCCTGGTTAGGGCTCAGCCTGTGTTGCAGTCCCCGAGTGACAGTGTTCAGTGTGGCTCTTTTTTATTTTTTTTTTAATCCTCTTCTCCAGAAAGCAATTTAAATGAAACTTGCAGGATCTTGATGCTCTTGGAGATCTCTTTTCCTCCACCAATGGGGCAGAAAGGAGTCAAGGATCTCAAAATTACCAGTGAGGGACTGAGCTGGATGGAGCACACCTGCACAAGCCTGCTTTCCCAGGCTGAAAATACACTTGGCTTCCAACTCAGCTTTCACCACGCCAGGTCTCTGCTCCGTGAGCAATGCGTTGCCGGGAAGGGGGGAGAGCAGGGAGCCTGGTGTGCCGGGATATAAAGCAGATGCGCCAGGACGTGGTGAGGGAAGGACCCCGTGTGAGCGCCGGAGTCTGGGGCTGCAGCTCCAGGCTCTGAGGTGCTGGGGCAGCTGCTCCCGGGACCTGGGGACCAGAAAGGTGAACTGTTGGGGTGCCTCCTCCCTGTGGGCGTCTGTGCTTGAGGAGGATGGAAAGCAAACAAACAGCCAAGCGTGGGCGGGCAGACACCTGCCTTCTGCTCCTCTGCCAGGTGCACTGAGCCGCTCCCGACCCTCAGCTTCCCGGCGTAAGGCATGACCGAGGGCAGAGGCTGTTGGATGGGAGAGGGCGGGTGGATCATCCAGATCCCCTCATTTCCCCTGCTGCTTCAGGCTGCAGCAGATCACAGCTCTTTAAGGCTGCAATAATCCCCAGTCTGGGATTAGTTTTGCACCTAATCACTGCAGAACAAATACGAAGTTTTATTTACAGAAGCAGAAGAAAGATGAGGCCGGGGACGGGGACGGGAGAGGGGGGAGTGGGATGGGGTGGGTCTCAAGCGTGGCTGATCCCAAGATAATCAAGAGCTGGAGGGCGGGAGGCGATCGCTGACCTTGGACCCCCTTCCCCAGCTCTTATGTAAATGTGTCACTGAGTGCTGGAGTCACAGCAGCCATGAGCTCCAGCCTTGTCCCAGCTTGGGCTTGGTGACCCCCCAGTCCTTTAAACAGTTCATGTCTGGACTTTGGGGATTTCTGGCCCTAATTCAGCCCCTCCCTTAGGCACATGCTTCACTCTGAACCCACGAGCTGTCAGCTCTGATGGGAGCCACGATTCAGGGGATGGAGATGCTGCAAAGGGATGCTGATCTTTTGTGATGGGGACGGGGGAAGCTGGGTGCTGCAGTTATGTTGCCCCAAAGCCAGGCTGGTCGCCAGGGATTTGTGTTTGCACTGGGTTGGGGTAGCAGCTCTGCTGCTTGAGAGCCTTGTTCCACTGAGCCCCCAGCCCACGTGCACGAAGAAGCTGAGCTGCTGCTTGGAGGGTGACAAGACATAGGTTTATTTTTCATCAATGCAAGCGATCAGCCTGGCAGCAGGCAAACCAAGACGTGCTCCATCCCTCCCCTAACTGCCTCTGTCACTCAAGTCTCTGTGGCTTTGCCCACAGATCAGAATTGACTGGTGGGTGACCAGGCCGGACCAGCTCCAGCCCTGGGCACAGGGGCAGCTTGTGACGGCTCCGTGCCTGCCGGAGCCTGAATTTCTCTTTCCCCTGATGCAGACATTGACAAATAAATAGCTCTTCTTTGCTTTGGCTCTTGCATAGTGGAAGGGAATGTCTGACCTGATAGGAGAGAGGAGTCGTGGGTTGTGGTAACCCATGGCTTCCTTGGCAAGTGTGCCCGTGGCATGGCTGCCAGCCTGGCCAAGTGCCCATGCTTGCACCCTGTCTGCGTTGCCCTGCTGGTGGCTGCCTTATTTCAGTTCCATTTCTGAGCTGGATTTGAAGGCCTTTCTCCTGGCTGAGAAGAACTTGACACCCAAGAAGATGGTGCTTATCAGGAAGACGAGTGCCAGGGCGAGCAGGACCCAGCCACCTGCTGTGGCTTGACTTTTGGTCAGGGACATTCCCAGGAAATCAGTTTTGCCGGAGCCGTCTTGGGCTGGAGTGGGTAGAAAAGAGAGAGATGAGAGACATGGTTGTTGCTGGAGGCTCTGGGCTGTGGCATGTTGTATCACCAGCTGGTCACCCTTGCTGGTCTCTTGGATGCCCTTTGGACTCAGCTCCACAAGGAATCAAGGAGAGGCATCCAAACACCCTGTGGTTTTTGGAGTGGCCACTGGGCACCAAGAGAGCTCGATTTCATTCTGACACTAGTGAGGGCTGAGCCCTGAGGCCCATTGTGGACCTGTTGTGCTTGGCTGAGCCCTGCATACCTGTGTAAGGAGTCCAGCTGTACTCGGGCCAGCCCAGGACCTCCCCGTTCTTCTTGTTCTCCTTCTCCAGCCACGTCATGAGTGGCTTGAAGTAGCTCATCAGGGCTTCTGCTGACATGTTAGGCTGCCCCGTGATGAGCTGCATGGCTTCGGGCCACGGCTTGCTGAAACCCAGCTTCAGGGCATCCCTGTGGCAGGAGAAATCAGCTCCAGTGGGTTCCCCATCACCCTCCTGGCCGCAGCCCCTCCCTTTCCCTTGGGGCTCTTGGCAGCAGCATCCCTGGGTACAGTCTGTACCCATAGGGCTGCCAGCCCAGAGCATAGGGAAGGACGTTTATCTTGGGGGGAAGAGGGGTTTGCATTGATTAAAACCCTCCAGTGAATCCAGCCTGGTGCAGAGCAGTCCCTGGGTGAAGGAGTTAATTTTGCAGGTGCTTTTCTTGAAGCAAGGGGGTTGTTCTCCCTAAGGAACTGGGGGCTGGGAGGGGGAGGAGGAGGAGGGAGCCTTCCCCCTGCCAGGGGCCTAGCTACCATCTAGTGGCTGCTTTTGCAATCACAGCCCCAGCGCCCAGCCCAAGGTGCCCCTGCACCAGGTGTGGGACGGGAGGGATGACCAGGGGCTGTGGTGCCTCCTGTCTTGCTGGGCTAGCTTTAAGGTATCTGGGGACATAGACGCCTTGGCTTTGTCCTGCCCACACACCTACCCCAAGATCTTCCCAGCCTCCCGGGACTGGTAGATGTCACAGGTGTGCAGGGGACCCTTGTGCCCGGCTGCATCACAGAGTGCCTGGTGGAACTGGAACTGGATCACAAAGCTGACGAAGTACCTGGTGGAGGGAGAGGGATGCAGAGATGGCACTGGACCCTACTAGTGCCTGTGCAATAGAGGATGTGGCTCCCTCATTCTCTGGTTGCACCTTCCCAGTCTGGAGGAGCATCACCGGCTCTGGAGCTACACCTGCTTCAGCTCAGCTCCACCTGCTGAGGCCATTTCTCCCATAACGTGTTTTATGTTTATCGGAGTGGATGAGCTCATCTTCCTTGGAAAGGGAGAAATTCCCCCAAATCCATACTTCTTCTCTGAAGCTCTGTCAGGGTCTCCGGAGCTGCCCAGCCCACACAGGATGGTACCACCAGCCATGAAAAAAGGTGTCATCACTGGCATGTGACCTGGGGATCCTGCTGCTATGTCCATATGGTGTCCCTCGAGCCCCAGCCCTGCTGGCTCACCTAATGTAGGGGACGTTGGCAGGGATGTGAAACTTTGCTCCAGGGTCAAAGTCATCTTCAGACCTCAGTGCTGGTGGGCACAAGCCCTGGTACTTCATCCTGGGCAAGAGAGGAAGAGTCAGGCCAGCCTGGGAAGGAGGAGGTGGAGTAAAGTGGGAAGGAACAGAGGGGAGTGTGAGGACAGAGGGAGGGGAATCCTATCATTCCCATTGCAGTCAACTGGACCACAAGGAGAAAACACCTAGAGTGATGATGGCCAAGGCCCTTGTCCCAGAGAGGGGTCTGAATTCAATCCTACCTGAGGTTCCACCACTCCTTGTTGTACTCATCCTCCTTGATCCGCCCATCAAACACCTTCCAGCGCCACTGGTCCATGAGGTACCCGAAAGGCAGGAAGGCGATTTTGTCCAGGGCGATGCTCATCAGGTAGTTAATATCACTCTCTGCCCGGGGTGTGAAAATATGAGCAAGACAGTGCTGTACCCACCTCTCCACCCTCTATGGGTCATTCTGCCCCAGAGCTGGGTGTCCCCAACAGGTCCTGTACCCTCCATGCATGCAAAGGCACCACGTATGTCCCTGAGCCCTTCCACCCTGCCCAGCTCCTCCTGACCATCTGCATTTCCAGCTGTTTCCATCAGCAACCCCACATTTGCTGTGTGGCTCTCCAGCTCACCTTCATTTTCCATGACTTGGTCCAGCAGATTGATGCTGTGCAGGTGTTTGGGGGTGGAGACAGACAAGGCCATGACGTCCCCAACAGCCTCGTGGAAGCCAGGGTTGGCCCCATCGCGGAAGGAGACGGGCTGATCCTTGTACTGCAGGAAGTACTGGACGTGGCCCATCTCGTGATGCACTGTGATGAGATCGTCCATGTTCACCACGGTGCACTGCTTGATCCTGAACCAGGACACAAGGGTTGGGGGAGAAGGGAGGGCAGCGGTGGCATGAAAACCTCCAGAAACCATCACATCCCCTTGAGCTATTCTCCTTTCCATGTTCCCCCACCCCACATCTGATGCCAGGCCAGGCTGGCCCTACTCCATGGGGTTGGTCTCTTCCTTCTCCTGCATCTCCTGCTGACCCTGCCCATTCGCTGTCCCTGTTCATCAGCTTTTCCATTCTCCATGACAGGACAGGACAGGCATGGGTTGCCCTCCATCCACTGAGGGGACTCCTGCCAGCATCTTGGGTACCAGGGGAAGTGCCATAGTCAGGATGCCACAGCCACAGAGCAAGATACACCGTGGTGGCATCAGCCCACGTGCTCTTGTTCTACAAAGACACTGCTTTCTGCCCCAACACCACATCAGCTGTGGCTACCACCTGCTCCCCATGCGCACCTGAAGTCCTTGCGATTGTAGAAGTCCCAGGCCGAGGCATGACACACCACCTCCCGCCCATCCGATGGCTTCTCGATCATGGACTTGTCCCAGAACTCCTGTGGCATCGGGATGAGGCCCAGAGAGGTGAAGAAACGGTCTGACTCTTCAAACATTTTCTTGGGTGTCCAGCCCTGGGGAAAGAGATGAGACCTGTTGAGGAGCAATGGGGGATGCTGGGGTGCTGGGGGTTCTGGAATGATAGGAGGATGGGGCAGCCTTGTTCTGGGCAGGGGAATCTCTTGGAGACAGCTAGACCTGGATTCAGGTCTTGTCATGTAAAGGTAGGGACAGACCACAGATGAGGCATGGATTTTTTTGGCAGCACTAGAGCATTTAGCAACATGAGTGGTGGCAACAGCCAAAGGTTTCTGGGTCCCAAGGGGCTTCCCCAGAGTAGCCTGGAAAAGCACTGACCTGTTTTTTCATGGCCGGGGTGGCATCCACCTTGGTGGCATCTGGGAAAGGTATCACCAGGTCGAAAATGTTGGACCATGACTGAGCCCACATGTTGCCTGAGAAGTGCAGAAGGACGGCACATGTCAGGAGGGAGACAGGGAGAGGAGAGCAACCAGTTACTCCCTCCTCCTGCGCAGGTGGATCACCCTGCCTGGTCCCTGCCCTGCCTGCACAAGGGCAATGTAGGCAGGAGCCCATCCATGCAAGAGAGGTCAGGTCATGCTGGCCGTGCTGCCCTGCCCTGGAGCAGAATGACCCATCCTGGGGACCTTGTCCCTTCAGCCAGAGCTGAACAGAGACCAGTCTCAGAGCCAGCCATACGTGGTGGGAGGCACAGCTTAGCTCAAGTAGAGCCCTTACCGAGCAGATGGGCAGGGATGGGACCCTTCAGGTTTATGTGCTCTGCACCATACTTTTTGTAGAGGGCTCGGCGCACGTAAGCGTGTAGGTTGAGGTACAGGGGCTGCAGCTGCAGATACAGCCTCTCCAGATCTTCCTCGAAGGTGGGTGTCTCATACAGGGATCTCCAGTAGGCCCCATTGTCTTTGTAGCCTGTGGTAAGGCAAGAGCAGAAGCTGTCAGACACTGTCCTTCTTGGGCAAGAGTCTGTCTCGCTGTGCAGGCACCCCAGGTCCCTCCATATCTGTGAGAGAGTAGATCTCCTGGGAGTTAGTCCACACCTTTAGGATTTTGACCCCCAGTTGGATGAAGAACCCAGTCCTCTGCTCACAGTGGGTTAGGGCCATGGTGGGCTCTAGGGGAGCAGGGCACTGACCATTGAGCATGGCTGCCTTGTTGCTCAGTTCCACGTATCGCTTGTAGTTGTTCCTCATCTTCTTCCCAGAAGCATCCCGCCAGCCCTTCCAAGCGAAGAGGAGCTCATCATAGTCCCGAGAGGTGGCCATAATGTCTGTGAGGTCTAAAAGAGAGAGATGAAGCCACAGTGATGCTGTTGGATGGGCTGAACAGGTGCAATGGTTCTATACCCAATAGGTTGCTCAGGGGCCATCACAAAGAAGGTCAAAGAACCCTTCCTGACCTTTCTTCATGCCCCAATTAAAAAAAAATCCTTCCCTTCTGGACCAGTGCAGATGCCCCACAGGATACCCTGCTAGATCTTACCAGGATCCAGTGGGTGACAGGTTTTGTTCTCTCTGCAGACCTTGGCCACGCTGTATGTGGTCTCCATATCTGAGAGGAGGGTGTTATACTGCAAATGAAATCAGACTATGTAAACTGGTTATCCTTGCTTCTGATATTGGAGAATGTCCTAGCCCATCAAGGTGTTTTTGGGTGTTTTACTCTGGTCCCTTCCAAGATCAAGTGTGAGCCCAATGGAGGCAACATATAGCCAATAGCGGAGGGCCTGAGGCCAATAAGCAATGTGCCATTGTCACCCAAACATTCAGGTCTCACTGCAGCTTGGGATAGGCAACCTTTGGGTGGGAAACCCCAAAGACAAGCATTTTGGCTTTGTGTAGAAGGTATCAAGCTGTCATATTTTTACAGGCAGATAGTGGCTACCCAGTGGCACTTCTTAAATTTTGAGAGAAGCTTGTGTCTTCACACAAGGGGATGGAAAGGGACACCCTCTCTTGCTCTGTCCCCTCGCCACTCACCTCCTTCAGCTCATTCTCAGGCAGGGCTGCCCTCTCAATGACACTCAGCTTCTTGAGGATGCGGGTGACACTTTGGTCCTGGAAGTCAGAGGTGTCAAACTGCCTGGCCCTCATGCCATACTCCAGGGTGTGCTTGGACATGGCCAAGTTCTTCTCCAGCTACAATGAAAGAAGAGGAGTTACTTCAGGGAGAAGACACAGGCCACCACTAGAAAAGCCAGCTGGCATCCCATGACTGACACCCTCCCCATAGCTGTCCTTGTGGGTACCTCAAGGGATGATGAGGGTTTTCAAGGAAAAGGCACCTGCTGGGTAAGAACGTCGCCCCTTTACAAGGGACAGAGGCTGCCCTGGTTTTCAGAGCTCCTCTGAAATGTGCCCTGGGTATGAGCTGCTTTCCCTGGCTGTTGGCTCTTCCTGTATAGCCCCACAGTCACTCCCATACCATGATCTCCTTGTTGTGGTCGGTGATGTTGGTGTTGTAGGCCCAGGATGCCTCGGTGTAGGCGTTCCACACTTCCTCAGCCGTGCTGTTGTACTCGGACAAGAACTCTTTAGCTTGTGCCTCATCTGCTATTTTGTCTAGAGGAGGAAATAAATAGGAGAAGAGGTGAGGAAGGTCAGGGGAGTTGTAAGAGCACTATCCCATGGAGAAGCCATGGTTGAGCTTTTCCCAGAACTGGAGGTCCATTGAAGGATGCCACAACTTGGGAGCAGGCTGAGCTAAGAAATTGGGGCAGAGGGGCCCTGCTGGGGTGTCCCATTGGACAGAGGAGGGGATAACAGAACAAGCTGCATGCCCTAGAGTCTCACACGTGAGCACAAAGGATACAGCTGGGAAGAGAAAGGCTTCACACCATGACTGATGACATCACTACACTTCAGATGATGGCACCTTCCTCCTGGGAAGCAGCACCCCGTGGGACTTCACTGGAGCTGGCTGTTTCTCTTTCCTGGTATGGGGACCACTCCACCCACAGCAGAGACCTCCCTCTGCTTCTGCCTGTGGGTTAACAATGTCCCTTGGGGGACTTCTTCATGACCCTCCCCAGACCAGGGATGGAGCTGCAGCCTTACCAATGCCTTCAGGGTAGCCTTCAGGGACAGGGGGATGCCAGTCAAACTCAGGCCAGCCCAGCACCTCATTGTTCTTGTTGTTCTGCTCCTGAAGCCACTTGGTGACAGGGCTGAAATACTCCAGAAGGGGTCCAGCATCCATCTGAGCCGTGTCAGTGAGATTGAAGAGGATATCCTGCCATGATTTCGAGGACCCAGCTTTCAACACTTCCCTGCAGAGGAGCAGAACAGCAAGAGGGGATGAATGGGAGAGAAGCAGTGACAGTGTCTCAGCATCATAAGGATTGAAGATGCTGTTCCTGAGTGGGACATGAACCTGGGAACTGCCTTGGAAGCCACCACCTGTCCTGCATGTGGGAACTGAGGATTCCCTGTCACACACTCACGCATTTAGCACCCAGGGAATCAACAGGAGCCAACTGTGCTTTAGTGACCTCTTGTCTGGGTGGGAGCTCGTGGCAGGGACAATAGCAATACTCTGGTGAGGACCACTCACCCCACCCCAGTGCTTCCATGCATCCATCTGCAAAGCTATTTCTCCAGTTCAGTTTTCCTTCCTTCCTTCCTTCCTTCCCCATCAGGTTCCATGCACACATCTGCCCACGGCGATTGTCCTGGCCCTCCTCTGTCCCCACCTGAGTTTGGCTCCAGCCTCTTTGGACCTGTAGATGTCACAGGTGTGCAGGGGACCGTTGTGGTTGGCCGCCTGGCACAGCGCCTTGTGAAACTGGAACTGGAGGATGAAGCTCACAAAGTACCTGCCAAGGAAGCCCATGAAGGTCAGAAGTGGGGACAAGGGGAAGCAGACAAGTCCCAGAGCTCAACTCCACCATTTGCGGTCCCAAGTGTTGGGAGATCTCTGTGTCTTGAGCAGGAGCAGCACATGACTGTCCCTGCCCACAGAGGTGATCCACCACCCACTGCATCCCAAAATGTGGTTCCCTTGGCAACACTTCCTCTACCTGATGTAAGGAGTGTTCCCTGGGATGTGGTACTTTGCTCCAGGGTCAAAGTTGCTTTCATTCCTTGACACTGGAGCGCAGATACCCTGGTATTTGGTTCTGTGGACAATAGAGAACAACAGCATGAGCATGGTAATAATAAGGGATCAGAAAAATCAAGTCAAGGAATGGGAAGGGTTGGCACAGTGCTGAAGAAATCTGCACAATTACAGCATGATTCCCTGTATTTCTGTCCATCCTATTCATCCATCCATCCATCCATCCATCCATCCATCCATCCATCCATCCATCCATCCATCCATCCATCCATCCATCCATCCATCCGTCCATCCTATCCGACCACCCATCTATCCATTGTTCTCCCACCACCTCCATGGCTACTTTTCTGCTTTTTCTTTCCTTTCCTTTCCTCTTTCCTACCTCCCTTCCTTGCACATCCCCAGCTTCCACACCCCCATCCACCCTTGGTGACTGTCCCCTACCTCAGATACCACCAGTCGTAGTTGTAACGGCTCGGGGGCGTGCGGCCACTGAACACGTTCCAGCGCCACTGGTCGATGAGGTAGCCAAAGGGCAGGAAGGCAATCTTCTCCAGGGCCATCTTCAGCAGGTAGTTGATATTGCTTTCTGCGTGAAACAGAGCCTGAGCCAGGCTGGAAAGGAGTCTGCATAGACAGCACTACAGGCACCAGATTTTAGTGGGCAAGAGGCTGGGCAGATGTGGATGAGAAATGGGGACAGCATTTCAACATGTAACCTTGCTCCTGGAGAAGGCTGTGTAGGACACAGGAGGCGTCTGTAGATACAGCTGGTACCTGGGGCAACATGTGCTTTTCACTGAGTGAGGACAAGTATGGTGTCCTCTTGCCCTTAGCCCAGCTCTCAGAGTGAAAAGGTCTTTGGTGAGTATAATGCTTCACACTTCCACCCTGAGGCCTCAAGGTGAGGGGGCTTGAGGGAATTTGATCTGCAGTCACACCGCTGCAAAGGCTCTGATGGTTTAGACCCAGAACCAGAGTCAGCTCTAGGACAGTCACCACTGTACCATGAGGAGCACAAAGGATGATGACATCTATTTTTCTCCTCAAAGAAATTTGGGGAAGGAAGTTTGGAGAAAGGCCTGCTGGAGACCCAGCTGAAGCTGTGGGGTCACAAAGAGGTTGGCAGCACTGCCCTGAGGGGCTATTGGCTGCCATCACTATGGTGGGCCTGGCTGACAAGGGCTGGCAAGTCAGGCAGGAATGGCTTGAGGCAGGGACCATCTGCTTTGTGGTGCTTATGCAGCACTGGCCCAATGTTCTTGGCGGCTGTTCTGTCTTTCTTGTCATAAAACGTATTTAATGACATGGCAGGAGGATCCCGGGACTGTCCCTCCTCCGCCAAGCAGCTGCCTGGGGCAGGTCTGGGAGTGCTCGGTTTCCTTTGCTGCCATCTGCTTTGACATGTCAGCTGAGGGATGTCAGGTGGGAGCACGAGGCTCTTGCCAAGCTGGGCAGTGCCTGCAGTGACAAGTGCTGCCCTGCCGCGCTGGCTGGCAGTCGGACATGTCACCCGCTGACCGCCCTCATGACTGCGTGTAAGTGCTTGGTGCCACCTCAGCAGAGCCGCACTGGGAACTCCGGTGGTGGATGCTTCTTGGCGAGGGAGGGAGGGAGGGAGGGAGGAATGCTGGAAAGGTCAAAGCAAATCAAGCACAAGGATGTTGTTTTCAGGTTTGGGCTCTGATGGTGAAGGGAAAGGCACAGACAACCTCTGGAGAGCGTCCCTCCTGCCTCAGGGGTGGAGAGAATGGAGCCAAGAAGGGCTCTACATGGACCCATGGCGACAAGAGGGGGTTGTGTGTGGACCCATGGAGATGAGAAGGGGTTGTGGCAGCTCTGGGCTGTATTGCCAGGCTTCAACCCACCCTGGCATGTCCCAAACCCTTCTCAGTGCCACAGGCAGTGCCAGAGCTCTCCAGGTCACTCAGATCCCCACGGTGGCTGCCATACCTTCATCCTCAGTAGCATTGCTCAGGAGACCGATTTTATTGAGGTGGCTGGGGGTGGAAACGGAGAGGGACAGGACATCGCCAATGGCCTCGTGGAAGCCGGGATTGGCCCCGCTGCGGAAGGACACGGGCTGGTCCTTGTATTGCAGGTAGTACTGGACATGGCCCATCTCATGGTGCACTGTGAACAGCTGCTCCATGGTCACCGACGTGCACTGCTTGATCCTGCCGCGTGAAAAGAGCATTGCCTGAGCCGAGTGAGGGACTCCAGCTGCCTGCGCACCCCCTTGATGGGAAGGACTCCCCACAGTCCCAGAGAGGGTAAGGGAAAGTGGAGGTGAAGGCAGGGCAGTGCTGTCACTCCAGACCTCGCCTCAGAAAGTGCCACATTGGGCTGCATGGCCAGGCTGGGGGTACCCAAAAGGATGACCACCAAGGGGGATGGAGGAGGGTCTTGCCCTGTAGCCCTGGGTCCCTGCATGTCCCCACAGACCTGAAGTCCTTGCGGTTGTAGAAGTCCCAGGCTGAGGCATGACACACCACCTCCCGCCCATCCGTCGGCTTCTCCAGCATGGACTTCTCCCAGAATTCAGGGGGCATGTCCAGAAGCCCCAGGGAGGTGAAGAACTCCTCTGAGACCCGGAACATGTGGGTGGCATTCCAGCCCTGGTGGGCAGCAGGCGGTGGGTTATGGCTGAGGAAGGGGCTGCCAGTGTCCTGGGCATTGCCTCCAGCGCTTCCCCAGGACTGTGGGAAGGAGGTGAATTGCTCCCAGGGACCGAGGTCCTGCCCCTCTCTCTCACCATGACGGGGAGGCTTAGCCCCAGAATTTGTGTGAACATCCCTAAAAAGCACTGAGCAATGGTGCTGGAGCTCAGCAGGGGCAGGGGAAGGGAGCAGGGCTGATATCCAAGAAGTGCTTGGAGGTGTGTGATGATGTGAACACAGCCCTCAGGCTGGGGACTGGCACCAATCCCAGTGCACTGCCCACTTTCATCCACATGCTGCCTCTTTGGTCATTGCCAGAGATGAAGTGAGATTATTTCTTTGTCCTTTCCCCTCCCAGACATGGATTTTCTGCTGACCCCTCTACAAGTATGAGAAATGACTCCCATGGGGTTAATGTCATGGGCCAGCCTTGGGCAACATCCCCTGCTTTTTCCCTCTGGTGCCCTCAATGAGTCCCTCAGCCCATCACCTGCTGCACCATGGTGCTCGTGACATCAAGGTTGGGCTTGTCAGGGTAGGGGATCATCAGGTCGTAGATGTTGTTCCACTGCTGAGCCCACATGTTCCCTGAGAAAAGAAAGAAGCTGGAGTAGGGCTGGTGGCATGTCAGAAGAGAAACACGGTGATAACTGGGACCTCTTTGGCCTTGTGTGTGCTCCCCTGACACCACCGGCACCCCCGGGGGAGTCTCATCTCTTACCCAGGAGGTGAGCAGGGATGGGACCCTTCAGGTTGATGTATTTGGGCCCATAGCGATCATACAGCTTCCTCCGGACGAAGGCGTGCAGGTTGAGGTAGAGCGGCTCCAGCTGGTTGTAGATGGCCTCCAGGTCCTTCTCAAAGTTGTCTGAGTCATACCAAGAGCGCCAGTAGCTGCCTGTGTCATCGAATCCTACCAGGGATACAGGGAAGTCCTCTGGCTCCAGACCCCGGAGGCTGCCCCCACCACCCGTCCCCAAAAGGTGGAACCAGGAACTGGCAGCAGGATTTTTTCCCCTTTCCCAAAGTACTGGCACCTGGGAAATGGAAGCTGGATGCCTGGCTGCATGTGGGGCAGGGAGAGCAGCAGGGCATCCCAATATCCCAGCCCCGATTCTCACCCCTGATCCCTGACCACCCCCCGCTTGGGGATCCCTTCAGTTTGTACCATCCATCGAATAGGCCTCGTTGCTCAGCTTGACAAACTCCTCGTACTTGGGGCGCAGCGGGTTCCCTGCGGCATTGTGCCACCCCTCCCAGGCGTAGAGCAGCTTCTTGTAGCTGCGGGAGGTGGCCATGATGTCCGAGAGGTCTGGGACAAAGGGGACAAGTAGAACATAAGAAAGGGACAGGAGAGGGGGGCATATGCCACAGCTCTGCAGAGGTGCCGCCACACCAGACCCAGGTGCCCATCCTCATCCTGCGACAATCCTGAAGGACATGAGTGGCACATGCCAGCCCCAGCCCACTGAGGATGTGGGAACCAGGACAAAGTCATGGCCATGGGGTGCTGAGCAGCTGGCAGGATCAGGGGACAGGGACCATACCTGGCTCCAGATCCCAGCAGGTGCCATTGGGCAGGCACACCTTGGCCGTGGAGTAGATTTTGTCCATGTCGCTCAGGATGGTGTTGTACTGTGGGGAAGGAAAAGACGTGGCTGCAAGGGGACAGGAACAGCCCTTCAGGAGGGACCTACAGGCTTCCCAGTTCTGGAGCATGTGTGTTTGGAGGGATGTGGGGAAGGATTTGTGTGTTTATACAGCATGTTTTTGGTGAGATAAGTATGTTATCACTCGGGGGTTTTGCACCCATAGCACGGTGGGAGCTTTTTGGGACAGACAATCCCTGCATAGCCGTGCTCTGGAGAGGGGCTGTTTATAAAGCTGTTTGTCAGCGGGGCCGTGGCACGGGCTGTTTACCTAAATGGGTTAAAAAAAATAGGAGAAGAAAAGCAGGAGGATGAGGGGGATTTATTTCTGTGAACTTCAACAACAGCAAACAATAGCAACAGGAGGTTTCCTGGAACATGCCTAGGAAGCCCATTCCCAGGAAAGGAAATTCCTCTGCTCTGTCCCTCTCTCCACTCCCATTCCTCTGCTCCAGCTGTGCAGAGGGGATGGAGATGGGGACAATGGTGGCTGTGGGACAGAGCTGCCCAGGAATGGGCAAGACATGACTGATGTGCAGGGAGGAGACGTGATGCTCTCTGTTATTTAGGAGAAGGCAGGGATGGGTTTCCTGGAAGGAACCGGGGCCGACAGTTCTCCGGAAGGGATTGTATCCCTGGGCTTTGCCAGGGTTCTGGTGGGAATGGCTGTCAGGGAGCTGTGGGTCAGGATGGAAAGGCCTGATCCTGCTCTCATGCAGACATGAGTGGCTGCCAGCCTCAGCCTGGTAAATATTTTCATGCATGGAAATCAAAATTCAGATAAACTGCCCTGAAAGCTCAGGACTGTAATAGGGAAGGCCCGGGATGTCCTGATGTCCCTAGCATGGAACTGTGTCACCAAGGCACAACATTCCTTGTCTTACGGGGGGCTGAGGAGCCATGTGGCTGCCTCAGCCATTCTTTTCAGTGGGCTGCATACCTGATAAGCCCAGAGGGGTTGGGACAGCTGGCTCCAGCCATGGGCACAGCCTGGCTGGTCTCCAGGTGATGCCCAAGACTGCTCTCTGTAAGCAGGAAATCTCCAGTTCCTGCTGGGATAGCTCCAAGATAAGGTTAGGGCCAGCAGGCATCCCACATCCCCTGAAGACAGCACCCCATCTCCTCCTCACTGTATGGAGGCCAGCGACACCCTCCAAAATGCAACAGGTCAGCAGCGGAATCTGGGTGCTTGTGAAAAATCCCTCTAAGGGGTCTCACCGCACCCCAGCCATGCCCAGGGTTCCACCGCCACCTCACCTACCTGCTCTCTCTTCTCCAGGGGCAGGTTGGAGGGTCCCAAGGTCTGGATGGAGCCAATGATTTTCCTCAGCTGGGGGTCACTGAAGTTATTCCACTTGTCACTATAGAGCTCCTTGGCTTTCTTTCCCCACAGCTCTGTGAAGTTCTGCTCCTCCAGTGATGCCTTGACCTGCATGGTGAGAGGGGACGTGGGGGCTCAGGACCAGCACTGGGACATGCCACCACCCAGGCGATGGTTTGGGGTCCAGGGCCAGGGTCGTGAGGGTTTGTGGGAGTCAGAGGTGACAGGACATGGGGTGACAGGAAGGGCTGTCCCCAGCCCACAGCAGCCCTGGGTAGAGACAGCAGCTTCCAGCCAGCACAGCAGAGCCCACAGCCCCTGCTTGCCTGTGGATCTCCCAGTGAGCACCCACTGAGGCGGCCTGTGAGGGGGCTTTGGAGGGAGCTCCAGGGTTTCATATGGGATGGGAATGCTGGGATTGGGTGTCCAGGCCACACAGTCAGGGTGTCTGTGTGCTCCTGGGCTGGCTTTGACACCTGCCAGACCCTGGTTTCAGAAGGAGCTCTAAGGTCTGGCTTAGTTTTATTTCTATTCCTGCTCTTTCTCACCTTCACGCAAGCCCAAAGGACAACTACAAAGGTGCCACAGTCACCTCTCTCCTTCCTATATGTCCTCACTATGTCTGTACACCTCTACTTCTACACATTTCTCCTTTGGCTGTCTGCACCTCCTGGTCTGTAAATGCCACATCTGGGGTTCACCCATTTGCTCTGAGTCCCTGGTTTTGGGTGTGTCACTGTCACCCAGCTCCTGCAAGCCCCGATCTCCCTTCCTGGGGCCATGGGTTGTCAGGAAGCTGCTGGCACTGTGGTGGGTTATTTAGGTAGCTGGAGCTGTGCCTGTGATTTTGAGGTGCATTGCAGGTGGTTGTATCCCAACCTGGCCAACGTCAGCTGTATTTTCTGAAAACTCTGATCTTTTGAGAGTGTCCTGGCCCGGTGCAGGTGGAGTGAGATGGTGCAGAGAGCCTGGTCAGTGTCCATGTGCCGTCCTGGTGTGATTTATGGCACTCATTAGCTGTGACTCGTGGCATTTTTAGCCCGGCTCCAACATGCCTGGTTTGTTTTATTTTAATCTTCACATTCCCTCAGCTGGCAGCAGGGAAGGAAGGGAGTTGTGGTGTGGCACAGTTGGAGGCTGCCCGGGGCAGATTCCCATGCAGCTGTGGGACACGGGGGTGGGAATGCCAAAAGTGCCCACTGCCCTTGGCTGCCCAGCACTGCTCCCACCACTTCCCTTGGATATCCCAGTGCCCACAGCATCACCAGTACCAACTGGCCCCAATCCCCCCCCATCTATCTGTCTGTCCAGCATCCCTCTGTCCATTCCTGCCTCTGCCTTTGCCCTCCTGCCCCTCATGTCCCTTTGTCACAGGGTCACCTTGTGTGGTGGGCCCTGGAACTGCCCATGTCCTGGTGGCCTGACTCAGCCTCTCCTGAGTTATAGATACGTAGGGTTTGCCTGGCCCAATGCTTTCCCAGATCCCCAAATCCAGCCTTTTGGGTCCAGCTGTTATTCCTTTAGCAGTCAAGTGACTCCCCATCCCACCACACCTCCCTGCTGCCCCATCAAGGACTGATCTCAGGGGTTCAGATCCCCTCCTCTACCTGGGCTGGCTTAGGAGCCTTGACATTGCAGGGAGCTCCTGGACATGGTCCTCATGCATTTAATAGCACATAAAGGGGGGGAAAGTTGGTCTGGAAATACCTTTTGAGAAAAGTCCATGCAAGGTGCTCTCCTGGCCCTAATCTTGGACTCAGTGTGGCTGGAATGTTCCTGCTCTGCCCCAAGGTGCCCAGCCCCACCACATCTGCAGCTACTGCAGGGCACCTGCCCAGACATCTCATCAGCTTGACAAAAAAAGGCTGAAGGGGCATCGGGGCCCTCTTGAATGTCCTGCCAAACTGGCAGTGGCCAGACCTGGCAGTGATCTTTCCCCGGCGCAGGAAGACGCATTTCCTTCCTGCACAGGGCACACTGTGCTCCCATCCTCACAGGGCTGGAGGGTTCAGGGCTGTGTGGAAGCCCCTGTGTGATACTGGGGTTGCTGGACACCCCGTGGTCACATACGGGCTGCACTGGCCCTTGTGCACCTGCAGCTGTAGGGCTGGCAGGTGTGGCCTGAGCTACATGCACTGACTGGTCCATGACCCCATGCTGGGGCCACCGGCAGCTCCCTGAGCACGGCTGAGGCCGGGGAAACCACCCCAGCCTGCCCAGGCACTGCCATCCCCTGGCTGGGCTGTGCTGCCACTCACCCAACAGAGAGCAGCCCCGGGGCTGCTCCAGCTCCCTGCCCCACTAAACACAGCCCAGACACATGCAAACCCCTGGGAAAACACACACAGCGTTGCTCCCCACAGGGGCTCTGACTGCACGGAGCTGGCCTGATGTCTGATTTTCTGTAGTCTGGAGTGCTTTCCCAAAGCCGTCTTTGTCCCCGTGGGCTGGGGACACAGGGACAAGAGCAGGCAGCCTCAGTCCCCATGTCACCCAGTTGCTTGTGTACTTTGGGCTCCTGGTGTCTGCCCCAGACTAAAACCCCCAGCACTGGGATGTGGTGACACCAGGCAGGAACGGGGACAGGGACAACTGACACCTCACTCAGTTCTGGGAAGGGGGAAAGGAAAGTGGAAGGTGCTGGGAGGAGGGAATCACCTCTAAAAATAACCTGGACTCTGTTCTGGGACCAGAGCTGTCACTCTGGGGCAGAGTCTCTCCAAAAACAAATTTGGGGCAGAACCCTGCGGCTCCTGGACTACAAGTCCCAGCCCTGGTTTGCCACCCTCAAGCGCTGAGACAGAAGCCCGCAGGGAGGAAGGAAACCACACCAAGTGTCTCCACCGCCACCCAGCCCCCCCAGCCCCCAGTGCTGGGGACACCCCCGTGGTGGCATCGCCCCCGTTCTGCCACTCACCTGCAGAGCAGCATTTTCGGCCGTCAGGTTGGTGTTGTAATTCCAGCTGGCCGAGACACTCTCGAAGAGGACGATCTCGGCCGTGCTGTTGTAGTCGCTGGCGAATAAGGCGGCCCCTTCCTCGGTGGGGTCATGCTGGGGGGGCTCGAGGCCGGGCCGAAGGGCACCTGCCAGGCTCAGCCAGAGCAGCAGCCCCAGCGCCGGGGGCATCGCGGCTGGAGCGCTGCACGGAGCGGGGGCCCGTTCGGTGCCTTCCGAGACAGCTTTGCCTCCGCTGCCGGCTGCTTATAAGCCAGCAGCTTTCGCGCAAACCCTGCCCACCGAGCCTGCCTCCCCTCGCAGATAAGACCGGAGCATTCTGCTTTCCCTTCGGCGGCTCCGAGGCTCGCGGGAAGGGTCGGGGAGCGAGCGCTGCCTCGGGGTGCAAAGTCCTTTTGGCTCCTTGCGCTGCCGGGAGGGAAGGGGAAGGGGCTGGGACAGGAGGGAGGGAAGGAGGTGGAGGAGAATCAAGGGAAAGGCAGAAAAAAGAGAAAGGCTGGGGTGGATGGGGTGGGCGAGACGCAGCTCCATCCCTGCAGGGTACCAGTCCCCTCCCGACGTGGCGCAGGGAGATCCAGCTCAACTGGTCCTTGGCAGGACATCTCCCCACGCCGGCGTCACGCCGCAGATGCCCCTCAGCGACACCCTGGCCACCTGCTGTGGGCCACGAGGGCAAGCGCAGAGGGGAAACTGTTCCTGTGGGACACAGCCAAGGTCCATCTCACACTGCTTCCTGCCAAAGTGACCCCCTTCCCGGCATAACCTCATTTTCCAAAGAAACAGAGTGTTTCTCCTGGCTGTGAAGGAAATCACGTCGCATCACACCAAGTGTTTTGGACGTGGAGGAATTAGGCTTATGACAAAAGAATAACAAAAAGTTCCTTCACAATGAAAACCAGACCCTTGCTGGTGGGCTCGATAGTTCCTTTGTGTTGTTTTGTTTTTAATTAAATCAACTAAATCCCTTTTCCCCAGGGCCTGGCCCCAGCCCTGGGAATGGTGCCTGGGCTGAACTTAGGCCCTGGGCTGACTGAGCGCATCACTCCTTGTTGGAGCAACCACCCCATAGGGACGCAGTGAACACCTGCCATACAGAGAACTTCTTTTGGGTGGAACAGAGGGAAACCCCTTGACCTTTTGTCCCTGCTGGGAGCTGCAGAGCAGCTGGACACTATCATGGCCCGTTGGAGTGAGTCAGTGGGGTGACTCCATGGGGACAGTGTGGCCACTCAAAAAGGGACAAGTTCTCCTGTCAGCTCTGGGGACCCTGTGGGGTGTGCAGAGCCATTAAAAAAAAACCCCACGGACTTAGAAGACTGCAACCCTCTGATGTCTATTAAACCTCACACCAAAAATCACAACTTCACATGCTGTTCTAGCACCCTGCACCTGCACGGGCTGATGTGGGCACACTAAAACCCTTCATTGCCCTGACCCCGAGCCCATGGGGGAGTGCCCATGGGGGTGGTGAAATGGCACCACCTGCGAGCCTGGACATCATGGAGCTGGAGGCAAAGTCAGCGTCTGCCTTCAGCCCCCCTTCCTGACCCCTTTCCCCACCAGCCACAGTTCTCTGGAAAGTCCAGTTTACTGGGAAGTTGAAATAAAGGTTGGTTTTGCTCCAATTTGGCTGGACACCAAGCACCAGTGAATGGAGATTTCCTGCCCCCCTCCAGTCCCCATTCCCAGCTGCACCAGGGAGGGGTTTTCCCGGCTCTAGGTCATGGTACAGTCTCTGGCACCAGTGGGAGTTTCAGGACAGCAGTGAAGCTGAAACAGTCTGTGCAATGTCACTGGTATCCAGAAATCCCAGCAAATGAGGCCTTTCCAAGGCTGATGTGTCCAGCGGATGATTCTGCAGGAGAAGGGCAGCGCACCATCATTTCACACAAGAGAGTTCCAAGGCTGGTGCAGGTGGGGCTGCTGCTGCCGCTGCACTTTGTGCGGAAGAAGCTCCTCTCAAAGGCTGCATCTCCAAGGATGCCCACGGCTCTGTCGTCCTATCCTATAAGACTTCAGCTGCATCAGGCAGAAAAATATCCCACACGAAGGAGAGCACTGATAGGGGGCGTGGCTGTTGGTCCGGGAAGGCAGGTGAGATGCCTGCAAGCTGTCAGATGCTCGTTGCCCCAAATCAGTTCTGTGCTCCAGCGCCCACCAAGGATGGGCTCAGAGTCACCCTGGGCATTCTGTGGACCAGAGGGACCGGTCCCTGCTCTCTCTCCCCGCCCCTCTCAGGGGTGCCGGGGTGGGTGATGGACATCCATCTGCTCCCAGCCTGCAGGGCACCCAGCGCTGCCAGCACCACGGACCAGAGGGGCAGGAGATACTGAAGAACGTGAAAAATGCGTTGCCACGGAGACGGATGCGGAACCGCTCTCGGGGACGTGGGCTGGGGGATGCTGGGAGAGATGTGGTGTCCCCGGCAGCTGCCCTGGGCCGGAGGATGCTTCCCATCGGTTTGCATCGTCATCATCACTCCGTGGAGACTCTGTCCTCCCCCTCCCTGGGGAGCGTGTGAGCGGACACGTGTGCGATGGCCGGACTGTCACCACAGCGCGCTGCTGGTGACACTGCGGCAGTGCCTCACACAGGAAGGAGCACGACTTGCTCTCAGCATTTTGGGTCAGTCCCTTGGCTTGCCAGACTTGCAAAATCTCCCTGCCCACAGTCAGCAGTGCCGGAAGGGGCACCCACTGCTGCAGCCCAGAATTCCCAGAAGAAAGAAATAAGGAGTTTTGAGAGTAAATGTTTCTTAGGGGAGCTGCAAGGTGTCCGTGATGGTGGTGTGATGGGAGACGGTGAGCAGGTGTGGTGGAGCAAAGGAGCAAGAATTTGGGTATGGTCCTGGTGCTGGCTGGGAAGATTTGGTGATTTATGTGGGTATATTCCAGCCCTAAGGCCTCTGGCTGGAGATGCTCAAGCTCATTTTCCCCTTCTTTTTGCATAAACCACATTTTTGGCTTTTTCATACCACCATTTCTCAAAGGGTTCAAGGTTGCTTCATAACTTCTGTCTGACCCACCTCTCTGAAGAACCAAGGAGCTTCCAGAGGTGAGAGAATCCCCTTTGCAGGGAAATTATTCCTTACTTATTTAAACCCAAAATGAGGGTTTTTAAAATCCAGAATGCACTCCTGTGTGTCACTTTTCCTGGTGGCTGGGGTTTTGTGGACATGATGACTCCCGCACCTGTTGGTACAAATCACTGCATTTAGAGGTTTTTCCTCCCTCTTCAGACCCTGAGTTTAAAGGCTGCTGCTTTATTTACTGATGAATTCAATCAATTATCATAGTGTATAATTTGCTAAGCTGCTTTCCCAGCTGTGGTGAGGCTGCCATGAGGGAGAGGGTGGAAAAAACCCCTCTCCAGTCCAAATTTTTCGTCTAAACAAACAGCTCTTTTCTGATCCTTAATAATAAAAAAAAAATAATTAAAAAAAAAAAAGCAGCACCCCAAGCAATCAGGCTTTTAACCCTTTATTTCAGAGCTCTGACTGCTAAAATACTTTTCAGCTGTTCCAGTGAGTGTTGAAGCTGATGGAGGCCCTCAATATCATCTGGATTTGGGAACTGCAATGGCAAGAGGGACCCAGAAGTCCTTGCTCCTGCTGTCTGACTGCAGAAGATCTCTGCCGAGCAATTTTGGCAACACTCTGAGGCCGTTTCCAGCTTTTCCCTGCATTTAAGGTGTGTTCAAAGCCTGGTGTGATCCCTCTGGGTGGGGATGGGGTGCAGTGAGTGTGGGGTAGCTCACCCTGGCCCCATGGCAGTAAGTGCTGCTTTATCACTCAAAGAGCACACTCAGTGGAATGCAGCAGAAAGCTCCTTATCGTCACAATTTCCACCCAATAAAAACTCTTTCCAGCACACTCCTGCCCTAGGACAAGAGTTTATTGTCCCAGGAAGACTGGACCTGGTGCAGGTGTGGGGACACACGTGACCCGGGCTGGCTGCACGGGGCAGCCTGAGAGGGACCATGTGTTTTCCCCAGCTGGGTGCTTTGCTGTGGCTGGAGGTGAGTGGGAAGGGGATGGACATGTGGTTTTCACCATCAGATCTCGTCGGCCTCATTCCCAGACCAGGGCCAGTGCCAGCAGCCCAGGGATGTGCCCATTGCAAGGAGAGCCCTGAGGATGTGCTGTGACACTGCAAGGCCTTGAATATGCAGCGTGCTGAAGGCAGTGGTGAGCTCAGGGCTCCTAAATGATTCCCATGTTTTGGGAGGGTCCTAAATAAATGTAAATAGTCCCAATAGTCCAGCCCTTTGGGAGCCCTCAGCCACAGTGCAGGGCATGTGCAAAGTCCTAGGCACACAGTCGGGAACATCACAGGGCAAGAAGTAAAAACCTGGCCAGAGATCGCTGCTAGTTCTTCGCTCTTCATCCTTCATCCGTCCTCCTCCCTCCACCTTAATTTTTCATCCTTCATCTCTCATCTTTCATTCTTTGTCCTTCATCCCTCATCCTTCATCACTCCATCCCCCATCTTTACACTCAGCCAGAGCTGGGCATGATACAGGGTGAGCAAAGAGGCCAACGTGTTCCCTCTGCACCCATCAACCCAATAAAACACGGCAAAGTCCAGTTTTCCCTTTCCCCCCCCCACCTCTTTTAATAACTGAAAACAATCCCAGCCCTGAGGCGAGCGAGCGTGACTGTTCTGGGAGCATTAATCATCCTCTGGGAGCCTGGCGCGGGTTATCGCCGCTGTTTATCCAAGCTGCTATTAAAAAATCGCCATAAACGCGCCTTCAGCCTCTCCTGAAGGAGACAAAGTGTTTGCAGGGGCTGCGCTGGGCTGATTGTATCGCCCGCCCCACGCAGCAAAGTTGTGTTCCTGGTGAGGAGGAGGACAGGGTGGCTTAATTGCTGCCAGGAGGAGAACTAGAGTCTTTTCCAGCTGATTTGCAGCCTGGGAAGGAGCCAGGTTCTTGAGGAAGCTTTGTCCCAGCTGGGAATTACCTGTTTTTTGGTCTCCACAGCACCCCAGGGAACTGGAGATCAACCCTCTTGATGTGACCCAGTGCTTAATCCCAAGCCACCCCTCATCGACCCTCTTTGCAGCCCCTGAGCCTTCCAACATGACTGTTATTTTTTCTCTTATATTTAGTGATAAACTGTTAATTTAGCCCCAGGTTTGGGGTTTCACACGGAACAGCAGCAGCTGAGGTTGTTTCAGGTGGCACCTTGGCTCCTCTGAGGCAGCTGGGCTCTTGAATTGCAATCCTCTGGGGAGGCATCTTGCAAATTAGCATTTCTTAGCAGTAAAAATTTTATTTAGGAAGGAGAAGAAAGAAACCAAGCAAAAGAAGTTAGATCAGCAAAATGGTCATTTAATAATTTGTGGTGGAGAAAGGGAAGCTGCCCATGGCAGGGTGGGAGGAGCAGTTGGGCAAGGACAAGAACTGCTGGTTTACCCATGACCTATTAATTGATGATGCTCTTATCGATTCCTGGATTCTTGACAGCCCAGGACAAACCTGGAATGGGTGCCAGGCTCGACCAATAGCTGGGGAGCTGGAGCAGAGTCTCCAGAGCAACTTCAGCTCACTGATCTGAAGGAAACTGTGGCAGTCCCAAGCACACCTGAGCATCCTTGAACACCTCTAATCATCCCTGAACATCCCCCAAGCATCCCTGAACATCCCTGAACATCCTCAAGCAGCCCCAAGCATCCCAGACCATCCCTGAGCATCGCTGAGCAGCCATGAACATCCCTGAACATTCCTCAGCAGCTCTGAGAAGCCTTGAGCATCCCTGGGAGGCCTTGGACAGCCCTGAGCAGCCCAAGCATCCCCTCAACCTGCAGGTCCATACCAGGACAGCCAGCACCGGTTCTGGTCCCTGACTGGCACATCCCCATCCCTGCAATGCTGCGAGGATTTAATTACCTTCAGCTTGGGGAAAGCTCAGGCAGATTTAATAAAGCCATTATGCCCCTGGCAATGCCTTTAATTAAAGAGCTCGTTACAAATGGCTGCTGCTCCCTGGTAAGAGGAACTTGGCAGTGGAGTGGCTCGTTTTTGCCGGGATTGGATGCTACCGTGGTGCCTCAGGAAACACTGCCATTGTCCCTGCTGTGTGGATGGGACAAGACCCACGGCCACTTATTCCTGAAGGCTTAAGGGCTGCTCTCTTTCCTTGTCTGCTGGAAGTTGAGATAGTTCAGCTGCACACATGTTTATAAACATTTCTAAAGCTGTTCGGTGTTGGGTTACACAGTGCTGCTCTCATCACGGCAAAGCTCTGTGTCTTGCCAAGTGTCCTGAAGGATGAACCTCAAATCTCATCCCCTTTGAGGATTTTCCAAGGGTCTCAGCTGGGCCATGGTGGGGGGAGTCCTCTCTCTGCTCTGCCCAGCCCTCTGGCCAGCCCATCCCAGCCGTGACACAGCCCGATGGCTCCAGGTTTGTAGTTTATGGTGGCTTTTATGGCTTTAGCAGATGACCCTGGTAAACCATTTTCCAACCAGTGATAAAGCCCCAGCGCAGGGCAGGTGGTGACAGAGGATCCTCTGTCTGTACCTCACCCCCCTCCTCTCGGGGTGGTGGCCCTGGGACTCTGCCCCGGGCTGCAGCAGGGCCCGGACTTTGCTGTTGCTGTGTCAGGTCTCCGCCAGGCTCTGGGGTGCCAGCTCTGCTAAATCGTGCTGTGGTGGTGGTGGGTCCCCAGCTCCTGGGGTTTGTGCCCCATAGCACAAGCTCCTGGTGGGGGGGAGAAGGGAATAGGGATGTTGGCAGGAGTCTCAGTGGGGACCTGACGTGCCTTCACTCAGGGTTTCTGTGTGGCCGAGAGCAGCCCTGAGTTCCCGAGGGAAGGGCTGGGGGAGCAATAGAGGCTGTTACACCTGATCTTCTGCACCAGGGGAGCACCAGATCCCACCAGCCACTCGAGGTCCCAGGATGCTCCAAGCTCGCCTGGGTGGTCCAGGGCAGAGGGTGCTGCAAACCCCGCCATGAGTAGGGGTGCGCTGGCTCCCGTGGGTCCTTTGGGGGTGCCCCGGGTCCCTCTCGGGGTGCAGCCTGAAGGATGCTGCCGTTCCCGCTCGGTCCGCGCCTGCTCTCTCTGTCTCCAGGGTGATCCAGGGCCGAGGATCTCCGGACCTCTGGGCGGTCCCTCCCTCCCCAGGGCGCTGCGCGCCGCGGGCTCCTGGTGACATCTAGCGGTGTCACACACAGGGACAGGCACAGGGACGCACACAGGGACACGGACACACAGACACGGCGGGGAGCGGGGACAGTGGTCCAGGGGTGCTGCTCGCTCCGATGCGCAGCACTCCACCCCGGGGACCCTGCCTGCATTGGCCAGGAAGGGCTGAGATGGGGACACCCATCCTCTCCCCCCGGCTCGCCTTATTTCCCCTCACATCCTTTCTCCAGGCTTTTTCTCCCTCAGGGATTTCCCGTGGGGAGTGCAGGACGCGCCCGGTGGTGCTGGCAGGGCCTCCGGTGGGGCAGATGGGGGCCGGGGGGTCACGTCACCCCTCTGCATTCCCCGACCCACCGGCCCAGCCAAGGCGTGCTGGCTCCCAGTATCTCAGTGCTGCTGGTGGGTGCAGGGATGAGCCAGACCCAAACACAAATTAAATAATGACAAAGCTCCTGTGCAGGGGACAGTCCTTGGGCTGACCCGGTAGGGCCTGGAGCATCCCGGCCTGTTTGGGGCTGGGGTATCACAGGGTGCAGGGGCTCAGGTGGGTGCCTGGAACAGCTAGGGGGTGGAGGGTGTCACACACACAGTTCGTGACGCACCTCCCTGGGGACTCTCCCCAGAGAACACAGACCCCACTTCACGGTGATCCCCCCTTTCGCAGCCCCGCTGCCTCCACCCCTGCCTGCAGTGACACCCTCGCTCTGCAGCGGTGCTGGGGGTGCAGCTCCCCCTCGCTTTGTCATCGCTCTGTTGCCGTGCCAACGCGGTGGCCCTGTCCCTGCTCAGACACTGTCACCGCTGGGCCTGGCACAGGCAGCACCACCCGGCAGTCACAGGTAGGGCTGGGGGACACAGGGGAGCTGCGTGGGTGTCTGCCTCCAACCCCCCAATACATCGCTCAGACTCTCCCCAGCTATGAACTGGATTGAACCCCTCCCCTGCATGAGCCTGTAGCCCCCATCGAGAGCGGAGACAGTCCCTGAGACCCCCCCGGGATTTTGGAGAGGCCACAGTGAGGGGCTGCTGGGCTGTGGAATGTGCACACGGCATCCTCCCCCTGCCGGGACACCTGGGTTAACCAGATTTAACCAGAGAAAACGCCCCACCAAAAGTAAGGAGCACTGGATTTGCCCTGGGAGAGGGGGAACCGGGGCTGTGCTGGGGGGACAGAGACTGGGAGGGGAACAGGCAGGTCCTGGTGAAGGGGTTCAGTCACTTCCAGCTTCCCCAACACTTGGTGGTGGTTAATAGGCAACTCAGAAGATTTCATTCCCAACAGGCACGCCCTGTATTTTGCTGGCAGGTGGTTGGGGGCGTTCATTCCCTGTCCCTCCATCCTCAGTGCTGCTGGGGACTGTGTTTGCCCTGTGAGAGTGCCTGCAGGGCCAGACGTTTGCATTTGGTGGGAGAGCAGGACAGGGCTACATGAGTCCCCATTTGGGACCCCCAGAGGTGCCAGCAGCTCCTCAGCTTGATGAGAGTTTGGGGAAGGCTGTTGTGAAACAGGGGCAGCTGGTGCCTCTCACTGTCTCCCCCAGCCTGTCCCACAGAGCACCTCAGGGCCCCAGGCAGTGAGGCTGGACACAGGCGGTCTTTGCAGTGCAACTTAATGGGATAAACCAATTCCCTTAACCCACTTATCTGGCTGATCCAATAAAGGTGGCTGGGAATATGGTCTTAATGCATTCCCCCTCCACACTCCCCCAGTCCTGGCAGCACTGTGGGTCCGTCTGCCACAGCTGGCAGGGGGCTCCTCCCCAGAGGCAGTGCAGCAGGGCCAGGGCAGAGGGGGGACATTGGACCCTGGGACTAGGACCTTCTGTCTCTGGGTGACAGGGAAGAAGAGAGGTGGCTGTGACAGTGGTGGAGGTGGCTCTGATCCATTGAGGGATAACCCAGCACAAAGCACAATGCAGGTGAGTTGTGGGGGGCGTGGGACGGGTGTCTGGAGTAGCTGTGGTTGGGGGACACCACGTGTTCACCCCTCTCACCAGCACAGAGGTTCTCTCAGCCCCACGTCCCCAGGGGCCTTTGCTTTTGTCATGGAGGGGGTCCCTTGCTTGCCCCTGCACTGCCTTCCTCTGTCAGGGTTTGGTGGTTGTTGTGGGGGTCTGGGAGTGGGTGGGCTGGAAAGGGGGTGAAGGTGGGACATGGGATGGGCATGGCGTGGGAGGGATGGGGATCGAGGCATGGGGATGGAAGGATGGTGTTGGAGGGATGGGAATGAAAAGGTTGGAGGCAGGGACAGGCACAGAGGGACAAAGATGGAGGGGTACACAGGGAGGGACCGTTGTGGTGGGACAGCTGGGGCAGGTGGGGCATAGGCAGGTGCAGGAGGGTTGGAAAGAAGCAGGCAGGCAGGGACAGGAGTCCAGGAGCAGGCAGGAGGTGCAGGAGCACGGGGATGGGTGTGCCGTTGTGCTTGGGAGCCACCTCCAGGTGCGGGTGACGCAGCGGGACCAGGAAGCGTCTGACTTTGTGGCAGGTGAGGGTGGAGCGGAGGTGCCGGACGCTGCTCAGAGCAGGACCCTGCCCCAGGTCCGGCCAGCTGGGACCTGCTGTGACTTGGGGCCACTGTGGCTTCGCTGCCCCCTCCTCTCTGTCCCTGCAGGTTGCCATGGATGGGGCCCCACCGCCCACCAGCCCCCCTGGGCTCTCGGCATACGTGGCCGTGTCGCAGCTGCTGGGCCTGACACTCCTGGCCACCACAGGCGCGTGGCTGGGCCACTACCGGGGCGGCGTGGCCTGGCACAGCCCCCTCCAGTTCAACGCCCACCCTCTCTGCATGGTGCTGGGCATGGTGTTCCTCCAAGGTGACGGTGAGCAGGATGGTGGGACACGTGCCCTGTCCCAGCCGCAGCCTCCAAATCCTGGAGCTGTGGTCAGGCAGGGAATGAAGGGGACAAAGTGGTGACGAAAGACACGGGGAAGATGCTCCAGCATCCCAGGACGATGCTGGGTGCCAGGCAGGTGGGTGATCCCCATGGATGCTCATGTACCCTCTCTGTGCAGCTCTCCTGGTGTACCGGGTGTTCAGGCATGAAGCCAAGCGCTCCACCAAGGTGCTGCACGCGCTGCTCCACGGTCTGGCATTGGTCATCTCCCTGGTGGGTGAGTGCCAGGCTGGGACGGGTGAACTGGGCAGGATGTGGCCCCGGTGGTGATGGGCTCCTCTTCACAGGCATCATCGCTGTCTTTGAGTCGCACCGGGCCAAGGGCATCCCTGACATGTACAGCCTGCACTCCTGGTGTGGGATGGCCACCTTTGTGCTCTACCTCCTGCAGGTGAGGGCTGGGGAGCCCCTGGCCCTGCCAGGCGGGGAGGGACTCCGCAGTGCCTTTGACATCCCCGTGTCTCTACAGTGGCTCCTGGGCTGTGGTTTGTTTCTGTTTCCCGGTGCCTCCTTCTCGCTGAGAGGACGGTACAAGCCCCAGCACATCTTCTTCGGCATCGCTCTCTTCATCCTCTCCATCACCTCCTGCTTGTTGGGCATCACTGAGATGCTCCTCTTCAAAATCAGGTGGGTGACCGAGCTGGGGCAGGGAGGGGTGGAGAGAGATGCTCAAGCCTTAAGGTATGGGGGGCCCCAGAACTCCCGCAGAGAGATGCCCCAGTCCCTGCTCAATCTGTGGCTCTTAAATGTTCCCTCGAGGCCTTTATTTCTGCTGCTGCTGAGTCACCAGATGATGTTTGGTAAGCGGCTGGATCCTGCAACAGCTTTCTTTGGGAATATGGATAAAATGCCTAGTGCCACCTCCCTGTGCCCAGGTGTTTGCAGAACCACCCAGGACACTCGTGTCCCTGAGGCCTCTGCCCTCACAGCTGCAGGACACAGTGACAGCCCCAGCTGCACAGCAGGGCCCCCCCAGCCCCAGCACTGTGGGGACAGGGCTATGGGGCACCCCAGGAGCCACTTCCCTCTGGCAGGGAGGGTGGCCCTAGTACAGGACCATGCCACCAGTTTCATCTCTCCCAAAAGTGAGCGAAACACCAACACTCCTCACTCTGATTGGGGGCAAGGGACCTTTCCCAAGGTGTGTGCCTGAAGAATGAGGATGAGGAGAGGGTCCCAGCCAGGATAGGGATAGGCCACCCATCCCTTAAGGCTTGAGCATCCCTCTTCACCCCCACAGTGATTCCTACAGCCACTTTGTGCCTGAGGGCATCCTGGCCAACACCCTGGGGGTGCTGCTGGTGGCCTTTGGGCTGGTGGTGGGCTACATGCTGACACGGGAGGAGTGGAAGCGCCCGCCATTGGCAGAGGAGCTGGCCCTGTCCATGGACTTTAAGACCCTGACAGAGGGCGAGAGCCCTGGAGGTGGCAGCCAGTGATGTCCCCAGCTCCTGGTCTCTCACATGGGCTCCTTGTGACGTCTGAAATGTCCCTGTGCACCCGGTCCCTGGTGGTTTGCATCTCTGCCCAGCTCAGGGTGACGAGGACAGCTGGGGAAGGACACGCTTGGTGCAATACTGCCTGCTGGACTCAGCCTCGCTTGGCCTTGTCCTTAGCTCTGTCCTGCCCAGCCCCTGGTGACTCCCAAACCTGTCCAAGCCCTGTGGGGACAGCAGTGCTGCAGGCAGCACAGGGGCTGGCAGAGGCATGAAGGAGAGGGGTCTCTGGGCTCTTCCCTGCTCTGGGGACAGGGGCTGGGAGCACAGATTTCCGCACTGTGGGTGGCCAGAGCCTGCAGTCTGTTCCCAGCGCTGATGGGCAGAGGGGATATTTGCCCCCGCTGGGATGCCCCACTCGCTGGCAGCCTCTCACCCTCCAGCATGGCCACGTGTGGGGGATGCTGCCATAAAGGGCTCCCTGGGGGTTCGGAGTGACCTGTGCAGGTTCAGCAGCTTTGTGTCTGAAGTGTTTTGTCCCCACGCATGATGTGTTTGCTCAGTGGATGCTCCTGACCTAATAAATGTTTGCAGCTAAGCCTGTCCTCCTTCTGACTCTGCCCCCCAGGTCGCAGTTCTGGGGTACCCTCGAGCTCCTGCAGGCCAAGGGCAGCCGGGAGAGGAGCTGCCTGAGGGGCTGGGGAGGGTGGGTGGGTGTTAGGGGCGGGATTGTCCTTTCCAGCGCTGCAGACCTCAGCGGTGGCTGTGTGAGGGACCCCATGGGGACATCTCCAAGGTCTGGCCGTGCAATGGGTGTTACAATTATTATCCATCCACTATATCATTATACGCCTTTTGCTGGTGGCAGCACTAGCGCTGCCTCTGTTGCCTCCCAGGTCCCTGTCCCCACCCCTATGCAGTGACTGTGAGACCCAACCCTCACACCATCGTTTCCACACCAAGAAGCATCAGAATACTCCTTCTATGACCCCAGTGTGGGAAAAACAGCAGCCCAGACACCATTTCCAAGTGTTAACCATTTATAAATAAGTACATTTTTTTCATACATACAGTTTTCATTGTACAGATTACAATCTGTATACATGGGGGGGGGGAATGCATTCTTTTGAACTTTTCACATCTATCTCACAGCTCACATGTACAGACAAGAAAACTCTGCTCAAGCAAATACAGCAAAGGAAAAAATATGTTTTCTTCTTTCCTTAGAGATGAGAGGCGAAGGCCTCTGCTGTTGGCAGGGGCTGCTCTTCCCACTGCACAATATCACAACTGTGTGGTGTTCAATATATCAGTAGAGAGAACAGAACATGCATTGGATAATATACTGTACAGAGAGAAAGTCCTTTACATCAGAATTATAGAAAAGCTAAAGGAAAATTTAAGTGTCTTAAATATCTTCCCAGCAAGTGTCTCAGAGGATGGCAACCAGGGAGCTGTACAAAGCACAAGGCGGGTGTACTGGACGTGTTTGTACCCAACTCAGATCCTCTCGGATGTCAAGACAGAAAGGAGACGGAACGTTGAATGCAACACTATGGCAAAGAAAAGGCCGGACGGGGTGAGCCCAGCAGTACTGGCAGAGTCCACACGAGTCTCTGGGTTACTGGTGTAGCGACACACTGGACTTTACGTAGCACACAGTGCTGCTCTCAGTGTCTGGCTGAGCAGTGCCCAGCGAGACAGACCTGTGGGGACCCAGTTCCACGGGCACGAGGCTTTCCCACCTACTCATCCTGACCCTGACTTGCCTCCCCACTGCCATCCCTGGACAGCATCACCCAAAGGGACAAAGTCTTTTGGCAAAGCAGCCCTCTGTTTTCACAACCACGGGATGTGATCCCATCAGATGGGACCTGGCTGCTGACTCCCCAGTACCCTGACAGCTAGAAAATGAGCAGGAGGAAGGATATGGCAGGTGGGCTGGGTGTCTGTTTGCTTTTCCGGTGATGGCCGCACTCGCTGTATTCCTCTCGGGTCTGTCTGTACCAGTTGTGGTGAGATCCAGCTGTACAGTCAAGAGTTGGACACGAACGCATCTTGCTAAAGAATTGAGCCCTTAGTGGTTTATATTAGAAAAAAGAGTTTGATTGAATGAAAATCCAGCAATTTTTCACACAAAGCTGAAAAAAACACAGATTCACTTTCAACCATTGTGCTTTGTGTCCAACACACCCCTCACCAGCCTGTGCAGCACAGCCGGCGTGGGGTGAAGGCATTGATTTGCAGAGGTCCCAGCAGGTACAGCAGCTCTTCCCCCAAGCCCTAGGGTAAACACCGATATCCTGGCAGAGTCATCTTCAATTCCCAAGACTACAGCAAAGTACAACCCCCAAGGAGCTCGCGACAGCTCACTATGGGCCCCCGTGGGCGAGGAAGGCAGAGGACGAGCAGGCACACTGGCTTGCTTGGTTCTCGAGATAAGGCGGAGCTGGCACTTCGGTTTTAGCTAGACTTCTCCTGGGTAACCCTGAATATACAGCAACCTTTGCACAGGGGACGGAATCGCTCCCAGTTTACTGCCCACCCTGGTTCCAGACCTAATCCCAGTATGACCGCGCTGTTTGGCATACACACGCTCACGTGCTCACACCAGCCACATGGTTTTCTTTACAGCCAGAAAGAAAAATAACCAAAAAATTCAGTGGTCAGATGGACCCAGCTGGGCACTGGTGCCACTGCAGACAGACAGATGGACAGACACACATCTCGGACTGTTGGAGCCGGATCCCAAAGGATCTGTCTTTGTAAAACCCTCCCCTTCCTAAGCACTTTGATGCTCACTCCAGACTATGTGCAAAGCCCTCTGATGCCACTCCCAGCCTGGCTGGGGGGACCCTGCAGAGCACCCCACCAGGTGGGTGTCCCCTGCCCTGGGACCACAGCATCCTCCTGACCTGTGAGGAAAGCAAGAGCCAATAATCCCCACTGAGGAGTGCGGCAGACACCCACACCTGATGCTGAGAAAGAAGATTCCAGCTCTGCGGTGGCACACCTGGGTGTTGGAGCAGCCACAGGTGAGGATGAGAGACACCTGGTGGGAAGGTTGGCGAAAGAAAGGGGTCAGCTTCAGCATCACTTTTGGCATTGCCTTCCCCATGCACCCCAAGAATAAAAGCTGGGGTTTCAATGTCATAAAGAACCTGCTTTACTCGGTGCACCCAAATTCCTGCTTGCTCGAAGATGGGGCTTGCCAGCGGTACCACTGCAGCTGGGAGGGGATGAAGGCACCAGCTGGCAGCATTGTCCTGCACCTTAATTACTCCAAGAGTATGTAGCACAGATGTACAGAGCAGCACGATGTCTGAAACTGAGTGTGATCCCACAGCGTAGCCTGGGCTTGTCAGATCTTCATCTAAGAGTAGAGGATGAAGGGCCCTCAGGGTGAGATCTGACCTCGTGCTCCCCAAGCACAACGGGGCCATGCCAGCACAACATGACATGACCTCTGCTTCTCCTCATGCAAAGCCCAAATCATGACTTTGAAGACAGGGGACTGAGCAAGATCAGCTTTTCCAGGAAGAAATGTGCTTCTCACCCACCCAGTGACCACAGCAGCCATCCTGGCTCAACTGTCCCAAAGAGAACTGCTGGGGAAGTGCTTTAAAACCACTGCAGATAATTTTGTATTCAAAAATTACTCAATCTGTTGATGCTTATATACAGGAGTCAGTTCTTGTGCTATAAATGTTATGATTCATTGCTTCATTTCTTTTTTCTTCTTTTTTTTTGAAAAATACACTAAGAGATGAGCGTTTTGCTATTTTTCTAATGAAGACACTACTCACGCTTAAATATCCAGTATTTATCATAGTAACAAATTCAAACAGTAAAGTGCACCCATATACAGAGAGAACAGATGGAAAACCATTAGTGCAAGAATCCTGTGAAAAATGTAACACGTGGAATCATGAAAAAACCTGCACGCCGCAGTGTTTGAAGCCTTCTTCAGCTTCATGGTTGTGTTAAAAGTGCGAGCTGTTTTCTTTTTCCCTTGAAACATCTTCAAAAACTGAAAAGTTACACACAGGAGTGCTGTGAGGAGATGTTTTGAAGGACAGGACTGGGAGCACAAGGCAGTGAGTAGTGACAGCAAAGCACGGGCAGTTCTCCTGTCACTGCTCCTGGACCACCCCGTTGGCATCGCAGTGGAGAGGAGCCACCCGTGGCCGCAGCATCTCGCTCGGCCGGGTAAAACAGGGACAGGGCTGAAGTGAGTTACCTTTTCCTTTCGAAGAAGCAACTAAAGGTAAGAAGCCACTCAGTCAGGCAGAAAGGTGGAGGATGGGAGGCGCTGAGCAAAGTGACTGATGCTGCCCCAGACCCAGGATACATCTCCCAGTTATGGGTGTGTGGGATGTGGAGGAGACTTCGGTTATTCCTTACAAAACAGAGCACGTTGTTTCAAAACAGAGAGGAAGGAAGAAAACCATCACACCCCATTTGCAGGGAGAGAAACAGAGCCCAGAGTTGGGTGTCCCCTGTCCCATCGAGGGGGTCCCAGCCAGGCCTCCATTTTACAGAGCCCTGGGATAAAACAAAGAGTCAGCACTGGGTTGCACCTCAAGGAAGAAAACACCAACCTCAATTCACATACTGGTTTTGACAAAGACAAAATGGCCCAAGAGAGCCCCCAAAATCGCCAAAACTCATAGAGGAATCCCCCCCTTCCAAATGCTCTCCATGCGTCTATGAGACACAAGCCTCTCCTGGCCCAAGGTGTGCATGTCCCAGCTTCCTCTGAGCAAATTAGGCAATGAAATAGCAACTAGGTGTGCTGACCCACACACAGGGAAAAAAAAACCCCATCAAAGCCAGGGTTTGCTTAACGAGTTCGGGACCCTGCCCTGAGCTGGTGCGATGTGGTGCTGGGATATGCTCACTCACACCAGCGGAGGTTGGAGCCCGTGATTTGGTTCAAGAAGTCTTGCAATCAATTCGCAGTAGCCCTTTGGAGACCCTGGAAAGTATCGCTCTCTTGCTCAGCACTGAATCGTTCTGAAGAGTGGATGTGAGTGAGGTTCGGCATTGGGCAACAGGCACTAGTTTGCTTTAAAACAAGCTACAGCGTTATCACTCTCCCTCCCATCATCCCACCCTTCACCCTCAGGAACGGAAAAGGCAGATTACAAACCCGCCAGGAATAAAGGAATTGGTAAAGAAAGTTCTCCCCCCCCACCTCAAAAGAGATTTTCAGCAAGTAATTGAAAAATTATTGAAAATCCTACAAAAAGGATTTTGGAACCTGCCCCTGCTTTTCACATTGTCTTGATGTGACTTAGATTTGATTACAAAACTGAAAATAATAGAAAAAACCCAACCCGAATTGGAAAATGTCCTGAAATAGATAACATAAATAAATTATAAATAGGTCTTTCTTAACTACAGCTTCTCGAAAAGCAACACATGGTCTCTACCATGTACAGATGTGGAACACGGCATCCCTTTCCAGGGTTTCGGGAACAGAGGATTTTAGAGGAGCACAGCCCTTGCTACAGCCCCTGCTCCCTGGAAGGAGCGAGCCAGACGGAAGGGATGCTGCAGGGCTGGGATTGCAGAAGGACCCTTCCTCTTTTGGGAGCACCATGCCATGTTCTACATCCTCATCATAAAAAAATGTAAAAAAAAAAATTAAAAATTGCAATTTTCCTCTTTGAATACCATTTCCAAAGTCAGATTTTTCCTTTTCCTTGCAAGTGATAAACCCTCCCAGATGAAGGCCCCAACACTAACTTGTCCCATGCAAACGCTGTGGGTGAAGTGCAGTCTGCCAACAGTGTGAAGAAGTTAGTGCAATCCCAGTTCATGTGCAAGAGGTTCCTGGCCAATTCCCTTGGCTAAAGGAACTAAAACACATTAATAAAGGGCCAACTTTAATCCCTCAATGCTTGTAAAATGCCCCAGAGCAAAGAAATCGGTGTGGGGGCACCTGGTAGATACTTGGAAAGCAGCAAAGTGCTGTGTGACCCCACCCCTCCCGGCCGATGACAAGTTAAATAAGGAAGGAAAACGCTGCAAAACCAGCAGAATCAGGATGGGTGCTGTGGGTGCTGTGCATAGCTACCTACTGGTGTTCAATCACATCACTGAGGGTAATCTGCTCTTTGGGGCAAAGAGCCAAACAACCTGGCTGGCACAGGGGCCTGCGGATGCAGCCCTGGGAACGGCTCCTATAGAATTCCTTAGGAATTCCCATCAGAGTTGAGTAAGAGATCACTGAGACAAAATAAACCAATTTAAATCCAAAGCAATTGTCTCTTGAAAAAGAGCTGGTTACCTCCTGCTGCGTAGGGATATCTCTGGACCACCCCGCACCACAGACTAAGATATCCTGGCTGGAACTTTGCTGGAATTGGGCAAACGATACTGGCTCGGCTGATGTTGGCTTCACAGTCAGCTGGGGAACGAAAGGGCTGGAGCACGTGCATGGCTGTCTGACCACCACATAAAGTACCGGAGAAACTTGGTCATGTAGCTACCAAAGAGAAATAAAAATAATAATAATAATTATTAATAATAATATGCATGAAAATCAAGCTTGGAAGTGTGTGCTGAAAACATGAGGGTCTCACTCCAACAAGTGTCTTTCACACATTAGACTCCACAAATGGTCTCTTTGGTTTGATTGGCGACGTCTGCCCTTGCCTGGAGTCCCTGGAGAGCTGCCTGTACAGGTTATCCTGATATGCCTGCGCCACGGGGAGCGTCCTTGCCACCTTGACATCGGGGTACGAGGAGGCTTGGGTGACTCTCTCCAGGAGGTCTCCCCGGGACCCATTGGCCAGCATCCCATGGGGGCTGTAATAGTCTTCCTCTAGCAAATGGCCATTCTGTGCATTGTTGGTTTTGTTATAAAAGGCAATGTTGCTGATTGAAGAGGGTGGGCTAAAGGATTCCGGCTGGGGCAGATTGCCAGGAGACGTAGGACTAATGACAGTGTCCACTGACGACACAGCCCAGGTCCGGTTCTGCTGATGGAGATGGGGGTACTGCTGAGTCCGAGCAGTTTTATCTATGATTCCCATGAACGGCGTGGTCCGGGAACGCGCTGGCTCACTGGGGTAGCCCCCCTGCGTGGGCGAGACTGGAGACAGCTCATCACACGATCTGTCGTAGGCTGGCTTGAGGGGAATCTCCATTTGCTGAATCGAAGCAGAGGGGCGAAAGTTGGGAGTCAGGTTGGAGGTGGAGGCGATGCTATTGCTGGAAGGGGAGAAGCGGAGGCCTACGCTCTGAGAGTGGAGCAGAGGCCTTGGAGTCGGTGGGTGAGGCTTGATTTCGCTGGAATTGACTGTGATGGGCCTTCTTATGAGATGAGACACATCTGAAGAGCCCAGCTGGTTGGCGGGGAGGGAAGAACGCTCCAGGTCAAGCTTGGAGTGGCACACCGGATAGTAGGAGGCGGACTGGCTTCGCCCAATCTGAGGTGTCTGGCTGTATCTCATCCCCCCTCTGTACGCTGAGGACGGTCTCTGTGGAAGGTCTTCTTTGGCCAGCCCTCCATGCTGACAGATGGCTCCCGCACTGAGACTCGCCTGTACATGCTGCACGGGCCTGCTGTCACCCACGATGCCCCCGATGGAGCCCTGGTAGACCAGCCGGCTCTGGCTGACCCCCATGTCCCCTGATGACGACTGGTACTTGCTGGCCATCGAGTGGGCGACCTGGCTGTACGCACCAGTTGGGATGACAGTACTGGAATGGACAGCGGAGCTGGGCTGATTGCTCCTCACGATCTGTGCCTTGGCTGGCTGCAGCCTCAGCCCTGGCTGCGGCACGGCCACGGGGAGCTGGGGCATCTGGAAGGATCTCTGCGTCATCTTGGATAGTGGAGACTTGGGTCTGCCGGGGAGCTGGGTGACCCCACTGGGTTCCTGTTGGTAACGGACTGGGGAGCCGGACTGTGACCTATAAACACTCATGCTCTCTGCGGGGGGACTGGCGCGGTACTGGGGGCCTCTGCGAAGGGGAGACGGTGGTGGGCTCTGATACTCCTTCCCTTGGCTTCCAACGGGAGGGGGGCTGAAGCGGTAAGTGGAGCCCTGGTGAGCTGGGGATGTGTGTGGGGGACTGGGTCTGTAATGTGAGTTTTGGTGTGTCGGAGACAGAGCAGGAGATGTGGACTGGTACCCCTGCCTGGTGGGTGAACCCACAGAGCTGTTGGACCTGAAATCAAAGACCTGATGAGAGCCAAGAGGTGAGCCAGAAATATAGGCTGAGTCCCTGTGAGCTGGAGATGGGGGTGGGCTCTGGATGATGGGCAGCTCTTGGTTTGGCCTGGATTCTGTCTGCAAGCCAATGGAAACGTTTTCTACATCCTGCTCGAGGTATTCCTCCTCAAAGATATCTTGCACAGAATACAGCTCTTCATGCTGGGCTTCAGGTTCTGGCTCCACTGGGAGTGGTGGCGGTGGCTGCTGCGGCTGCTGCTGCTGCTGCTGCTGCTGTTGCTGCTGCTGCTGCTGCTGCTGCACCTGCCTGCACTCCTCCTCCACCCGCAGCAGCAGCCGCTGGATCTCACGGTTGTTAGGACACAGCTTGATGGCCTCGTTCAGGTCCTCCAGGGCTGCTGAAAACTGCCTGCTTGACAAAGGAACGAAATGAGAACTGAAAGTACTCTGGATTTGGATGGAGCTGTTTTCAGCGATTCCAGGGGGATAGAGTGGCTTGTGCATGTTACTGAGGGAGAGATCTGTGATTGCTACTGCTTGCTGCACCTCTCACATGCTGCCTTATGGGCTTCCCTTGGATTTATGTTATCTAAACAGAGGGAAAATTCTGGAGAAGAAGGCAACACAGTCCAGAGATGACACAACCTAGACTAGCAAACATGCTTGTCCTCTGCAGCATATGTTAGGGGCAAATTAATTACTCCCCCTAGCACCACCATGAGCTTCACCTCTGTGTTAACAAAGGGGACACCAACACATTGATCACCACAAGCCCCCCTCACCAATGCTGGAAACAAGCTCTGACAGAGCTACAACCACTTACGCCAGTGAAAATTTAACTTCTGCCTGATGCCAAGACCACACAGCATCAAGCCCGGCTCCAGAGCTCAGGGGCTCCCACAGGTCAGTGCTCTGGGCAAGGCTTGTCTCTCCAATTTTGCAGTGCATTTGGCTAACTTCTTTGGAATGAAGGAATCAAGCAATGTGCCAGAGGCTGTGAGCTGCCTGGGGAAGCCTTTGTGAGGGAAAGGCCAGCCTAGGAGGTGTAACAGGGAGGTGGGGGTTTGGGAAGGGGGTTGTCATTTACAGGCACCCTGTTCACTCTGGCGTAAAACCATGTGTTTGAATATGACTGTGATCTGGCAAAACCCACCCAGATGGGGGAAAGCTCCCTATCAGTGATCCCCCCAGCACCTCCCAACACCAGCCCAATCTTTTGTACAAGCCACCGAAGATCAGGTGGAAGAAGTAAAAGCCTCCTCTCCAGGAGCTGTTTGCAGTGCCCTGAACACAAGTTCTGGCTGGAGGCTCCCTGGCTGGTGTCTGTGTGCAGCCACTGCCCAGCTGGTCAGCAGCATCTGCTGGGCAGAAAGGGCTGCAGGACAGAGAGGCACAGATTTTAAGGCTGTGATTAATGAGTCTGCCCTCTCGCACAACACAGGCCATGAGTCGTGTTCTGCATTGAGTCCAAGCTGTGGTCAAGCTGAAGTGTACTTTGAAAAAGAACACCCCACTTTGGTGTCCAGGTCTCCAGTGTTCTAAGATGTCCAGACAACGTTTCACTAAGACGAACCTCACAAAACATTTGGATTCAGGAATCACCAGATGAGGGAGGGCGTTACTTTAGAGTTTGGGAAGTTGTGATGTCACTAAGGAATGTTCCTTGGCCACTTCTTCCCATGGGGGCACTGCCTGGCTTTGTGGAGTGGGTGCCCACACTGATGAGATGGGCTCACAGAGACTGGCCCCTCACACCCTTCTCCCTTCCCTCCTCACCTGCTGCTGCGTTTGGCCCTTGCTCTTGCATAGTAAGCTTCATAAGATTTCGGTTTCAGCTCCAGAGCTTTAGTGGCAAATTCCTCCGCCATTCCAAAATCCTGTCATTTGAATAGGTGTGCAGGTAAGCAACTGAATAAATTTAGAAATAAAATACATATAACATGGGACAAAAACAAACTTAATATGGACTTTTTTTCCGTATTGCATGGAAAACTGGATGGTATTGGAACGTTTCACATGGATTCAACATCATTTACAGACAGGGAGCTATGATGGTGTTTCCAAAGACTCAGGCGTGGTTAACTCAAGTTGCTGTCATCACCCACAGAGGCCAGCAAGCCTCACGGTGTCTCCAAGTGCATGTAAATCCCCCTCCAACAACCTACAGTCCTGAGGAAACATCTGGTCTTGCACAGGCTGGAATGTTATCTCATGAATGATTTTTTTCCATAGTTGAAAGCAATAGGAAACCTTTCCCATGCCCCTCTGCTTCCCTGAACACACTGACATTCTTCGAGGGGCTGAAGAAAACTGCCTGTGAAGGACAGGGCTGTGTTAGCTACAAACAGGACTTGCCTGGCAAAGGTCTCCTATCAGTCCCACTGTTCCTCCCTCCTCCGTGACAGCTCACCTGGGAGCAGGGGTGACAGTGTGCGACGGGACTGCTCTGGGTGCTTTCCAGGGGCAGTGCCAGGAGACCGGACTACCAGCTCTGGTTCAGACCCTGTCACCACCCTCCCCTGCCTTGTCCCGAATGCTCCATGTCCCACTAAGCTCAGCTGAAGCTCAGCACTTGTGAAGGAGAACTCCTCCTGGTGGGGAATATTCCATTTCACAGGCGAGCACTGCTTTGGATTGCTGCATTGGGCTATGACCCAAGCAGCTCTGGGAGAAAGGACTGAATAATGCTGCTCCTGATTTGTTCAAAAACTTGTGAAGCCAGCTCTTGCTATGGGCATGCCCTGCCTGGAGAAGCTTATTCCTCTGTTTGTACCTGCAGCAGCAGTTAGTGAGGAGTTATTGTCCAACTGAATTGGGAACGCAGTCATGGGACAGGTACTTTTGTGCTCTCATCTATAGGTGCAAAAACTGCAGGAGCAATTACAACCCTCTACAATTTTCTATCACAAAACCTGGCATTCCTCAGTTAATGATAAACCAAAAATCTTGTCCTCAAAGCACAGGACAAGAGCTGGAGTTTCTTAGCTGTGAATTGGCTGGTTTAAATAGAAGGTTCACGCTTTTTTCCCAAACTGTGTTTGTTCACCGGCTTTAAGATTCTACGCCCATTGTTTTCCATCTTTCTTCCTCACAGAAAAAGAAATGAAGGTGTCCCAAAAGCTCCTTCCCCTCCAGTGTAACCTTTGCTGGCTCATTACCTCGGTGATGTCTCTTTTTGAGTTTATGGGGACTTTAATTTCTGGAGGTGAAAGCCCCTGCACACCAAGCCAGAGAAGGTGGCATTTGTGTGCTGGCAGAACAGGCACCTGCATGAGCTGGTTGCTGGATGCTGCCATCTTGGAGTGGGGAGAGTGGCAGGGATCTGGAAGTTCTGGGAGGAGAGGGAGTCTTGTGGGGGTGTTTCTGGATGAGTCACTGCCCTGGGGAAGTGATAACCCCCTAAGCATATGCTCCTTCATTTGAAATTAATTAGTATTCAAAGGAGCACATCTCCTGGCTCCTCCTCACTGCTGCCCCAGAAATCTGGAAAATGCCTCCACCCCCACGTGACGATGTGAACATCATCATCAAAAGGGAGTAATAAAAAATTCAAAGAGCTATAAAGATAGCAATGAATTTTTAATCATCTGAAATGCATATTAAATCATTGCTGCTTTGGAATTATAAAACGTCAGTGCTCTGTGAAGGACAACCAGGTTACAGAGAGGAGAGATCTGAGAGGCCAAAGCACGATTAGGGGTGGACATGTTTCTGCAGAGGCACAAAGCTGCCAGATTGTGCTTAAGGCCATGGAAAGAGGGGATACTTACGTTCATCTTCCTTCGACACCGGGAGAGGTTGAGAAGCAGTGACACCTTCAGCTCACGGAAGGTTTTCAGGTCTTCTCCAAACCCTTCTCTGGGGAATTTTTTCAGAGCATACTGGTAGCGCTGGGCAGCCTCTTTCACTTTACCTTTCTATTAGAAGGAAAAACATGTCAAAGCTCATCACTGGGTTGAGTTTACTTCCCTGCAGAGAACGCACTCACTAGCCCCACCAATGTTTTAAGTGGCTAAGGAAGCACAACTTCACTATTTAACTCTTTTCTAGAAAGGAAAGGAAGAACATTTGATCAAGGGAACATCTGAGCTGGAAAGGCAGATGTCTTCTGCAAGTTGAGATCTCCCACTTCATACAGTGCTGTCACACTACAGCAGGAAACACGGAGAAATGGTGTTAACTCGATACAACTCCATCTGGTTCCTGGCTGGATGGTCTTTTGAGCTGGGTGATCAGTTACCCATTTCTGGAAAACACCCTCCACCCAAAGCTTAGTACACATCCAGGAGGGTAAGGAACACACAGTGTGGGACTTTGGGTGGAGCTCTGGGGCCCAGAGAAGCCTCTGCAATAACAAAGATAAATGTTATGGCAGTGCTGTGGCTCTGAACTTGGACAAACAGGGTGAGATTCACCTCCCTGGACTTCAGAGATTTAAAACTCTACATTTAAGTCTGTTAACTGGGTTCCGTTTGTAATTATTGGTATGCAACAGTCACCTTCAAAGGTGACTCATCTTTGCTATTTTGGGCAACTAATTTTGGGATGGGATGATGTGCACCCTTGAAGGAAGGCAGCCAACAGCCAGGGTGAGAGAAAGAGGGCACGATGCGATCTAGGACACACACAGTTCCTCATGACCCAGACATAAATTCTGCAGCTACGAATAGTGAGTTTAAAAAACTTGTAAACTCTGGTTTCTCAGCTGTATCATGTATCTCTGGCAGGTAACTCCTATTACAATGCCAGCTTTGCATATTTTCTGCTTCACCCCTAGAGCCTCACAGTGAATCATTGTTGTACTTGCACATTTTCTGTGTGTGTGCAAATCTCCAGGTTTTAAAGATCGGCTTAAAACAAACACAGAGCAAAAAAAGACTCTCTAACTGTAACAGTAGAATGTCTCCCATGGGCTAAAGGGCATGACAAAGCCAGCTGTGTCCTGACAATCTGTTTTCATTGCAAAGTTTATTCTGGAGTTTTTCAGGGCTGTTCTATCCCATTGCCTTGATCCCCAGCAGTGAGCCCACCAGGTAATGACAAGGCTGCCACACCTGATGCAATGGCAGCAGCACTCCCAACAAACACTTGGGTCCTGCTGTTTGCAAAGAGGAAATGAAGTGTTGGCTCAAATCCAGAGCAACTTGGCTTTGCTTCAGCTTCGTTACAGATTGGGGCAATCAATCCCCCCTTCTCCAAGTCCATTAACAAAAACCAAACAGTTTGGAACACACGGAACCCTGTGAGCAGGCGCTTTTATTCCCCATGGGTTGAAGCAGCAGCATTAGAATCAGAACCACTTAGGCTGCGGAGGAGCAACCCCTGACCTAACACGGCCAAAACCTCACACCAAGTGATGCGGCCCATTGCATCTGTTCCATGTTTCCACACCCACCGTTCTCACCTTATAAAACATGTCTCCCTCCTCCATCAGCTTGCTCAGCAGGATGATCATGATGTCTGGTTTGGAGGTTGCCATTGCCCACGTTGCTGGACCTGTAGTGTACAGGATGCATGATGGGTAAAGAACTCATACAATGCAAGGGTGGTAGGAAGCTGGGTGGAAAAAAATACCCTGGGGTGGGAATTTCTGCTGGAGAGAACAACTTGGCACAGTCAAAGGGCAGAGTGCTCCAAAGGATTGAGCTGACAATTCCTCTGGCACCTAAATTAACATCACCCCCACTGCAATGTTTTTTTGCAGTCATTAAGGTTAATCCCAATGGTCTGGGCAAGGATGGAGCTATTTCCACAAGAGGGCAGTGCTGAATGTGGAACAGGCTGGGATGGGGGAAACAAACTGTATTTAAAAGAAAAATCAGAATGGTTACATAAAAGCATTTCTAAGTTCAAATCTCTGGAAGTGTACTAAGGAATCTGCAGTTCAGCTGGTGATAGGTGGTTTGTGGTTAAGTGGATTGCGATTTCCAGCTTCACAAGATGTGAAAGACTAGAGCAGAAAATCCATTAAGGCAGAAAAAATGACAAAGGAAAGGCAGTGTCTAAGTGCTGCTGGTGCCAAAAGCGTCACTGGGCTGGGGACATTCTGGCTCTGCACAGGGGCCAACCTGTAAAGCCAGCTCTCAAGCACTAATACTGGGAAGGAAGGGGTTCCAAAAATTTGAGGACAACTCATTAGTGTGGGTGAAGAATAAGTCAACAATATTCTATAAGTAGATTCAGTACATTTTGGGGGAAGGAGGTTAGTTTTTGAGTTCAAGTTATTCTCTGCAACAGTCATTAAAAAAATTATTTGAAGGTGAAGTAAATTAAAAGATTAGAGGTGTTGGGGACGCATGCAGGCTAAATCAAACAGGAGAAAGCAAGGCTGACACAGCTATCAGATCGAAGCTGATGCTGACAGCAATGAGATATACCTCGTGGGCGACTCGGTAACGTCTGACAACCTTCAAAGAAAGGAGAAAACAAAAAGTTGTAGGAGAGAGGGGGAAAAAATGGATGAAGGTGAAAAAAAAAGAAAGGAAAAAAGCAGCTGTGAGAGGCAGGCAGCGAGGAAGCCAATGCACCAGCAAAATCCCCTTTCACAGGAAAACGTAACGTGAGCAGCTGTGTGGCGCAGTGCAGGTACACTGAGGTCTGGAAGCATACACAGAGCGAGTGAACGCAGCAGCTCACAGCAAGGCACGGACAGAGTACACTTGGCAACTCAGACTAGTAGAGATAGAAAAAGCATTACCAGAGGAAAGACCTTGCCAAAGAAACAGTTGTTTATTGATTAACTTTTACTAAGTAATACGATAGGAAAAAAATTTAACTCCCCATTTTACTAAAGAGAACCAAGTAGTCCTGGTTCGCTGTCCACTTTCAGAGTGGGAAGCAGCGGCTGGGGCTGAGGCTGTCTCTGGGCTGTATTTGTATTTTTTAGGATGCCAGCCCCACTGCTTGAGTCCTGCCTGCGCACAGAGCCGACGGCAGCGTCCCCCTGTCCCTACCTATCTTTGCTCCTTTCTTCAGGAGGGTGACGACAACTGAGGTGTTGCGGCAGCCCACTGCTCTGTCGAGGGGCCGCATCCCACTGTAATCAACATGCTCGATCATGGCCCCATGGTCCACCAGGAACTGAACCTGCAATGAGAAGCCCAGCAGTCAGTTCTGCTCTTGGGTGAGACCCTCACACACTGCTGGGGATGTAGGATCAGCAAAAGCTTGTTATTCTCCACTGCCTGGGCTAACAGAACCTCCATGGGGTCTGAGAGTGAACTGTGGGCACCAGGTCGAGGGAGGGGATTCTGTCCCTCTACTCCACTCTGGTCTCTGGTGAGACTGGAGGGCTGCATCCAGCTCTGGGGTCCCAAGTCCAGGAAGAAAATCAACCAGTTGGAGCAAGTCCAGAGAAGGCCATGGAGATGCTCCAAAGACTAGAGCACCTTTGTTATGGAGCCTGGAAGAACTGGGATTGTTTAGCCTGGAAAGTGGAGGGCTCCAGGAATACCTCAGAGCCCCCTTCAGTGCCTAAAGGGGCTCTAAGAAGGTTGGTGAGGGACTTTGGACAAGGACCTGGAATGACAGAACAAGGGGGAGTGGCTTTAAACTGAAAAAAGTAGCTTTTGACTGGATATGAGGAAGAAATCCTTCCCTGCAGTGGTGGTGAGGCCCTGACACAGGGTGCCCAGAGCAGCTGTGGCTGCCCCATCCCTTGAAGTGTCCAAGGCCAGGCTGGACTGGACTTGTAGCAGCCTGGGACAGTGGAATGTGCCCCTGCCCACAGCAGGCAGTGGAATGAGATGGTCCTTAAGTTCCTTTCCAACTCAAACTGTTCTGGGGTTCTCTGATCAGCTTCTGTGGAAGCACCTTCTCATACAGAGGGCCAGGACTCCATGCGTTTATTGCTTCATCAAGCTGACTTGTACGATTTTATGGCTCTTGCATCAACTGCCCGTTTCCTCCAGGTGTATCACAGGCCACTCACCACCTCAGCATCGCCGTAGAACGCTGCCAGGTCTAGTGGCGTGCGGCCGTTCTTGTCCGCATGGTCCGTGGCAGCTCCGTTCTCCACCAGGGACCGCACCACGGGCAGGTGGCCCTTCAGGCAGGCCCAGCTGAGGGCTGTCAAGCCCTCTTTGTCCATCAGAGAAATGGAGGCACCTGAAAGAACAAGCAGCAGTTCACTTCAAAGTTCTCCGTTGTTTAGCACTGTTTACGACAAACGCTCTGCTCAGCAATGACAGCTTGTTTTCAGAGAGCTCTGCCCATAATTATTAATTCCTTTATTAACATTTCTCTCACCACAGGTCCCACCCTCTGTGGCAACTTCAAATACACTGATAGGCAAATGAGCTGATTCACACCAAGCTGCAAACTTCTCACGTCTACCTCTGCTGGCTTTCCTGGCAAACATCTGAGCAGCATGGTGGATCTGACTTCCCTCACCTGAAACATCATCTTTGTAACTGCTGTTTTTTACTTAATTCAACCCCCTTCCAGCCTGTGTGAGTCAGAGATGAAGACCATTTTGCTGTTTCAGCAGGTCACCATAGGGAATTAAGTCAATTCAGCGCAGTTCTCCTAAAAAAGCATGTATTTTCCCTTCTTCACTCCCCTCCCCTTTACCCAAAAGTACAAAATTTCCAGCAATATTTCTCCCTGAACTTTACCCAATATAAATACAACGTTGTGGGATACACTACTGCCAACTGCAAGCCAACACTGGCTATTTGTCCAAAATGAAAGACAAAGAAGTCTCTAAGGAACTGCAGCAGAAAGAACTGATTGTGGCCTCACAGGCAGCAAATTGTTTTAACTCACCTCAATCAGGTACAGCAGGAATGAGCAAAACTGACCCATGTTCCTGTTGGCTGAGTAACCCTCAGTGAAGGAGAGGCATCACTGAAAGGACTGAGCACAGAGGAAGCTATGGGTGCAGAGTAGACTTATCTTCAAAACAATTATGATTTATTTCCAGCAAATTCACCAAATCCTTGCCTGTGCTGGGGCCTTACCCTCCGGTTGGTGCTGGTGTCAAACACGTGGGCAACCATACGAGAGCTAAAAATGGAAGTGTTACCACATGTCCCCGCCATGCTGCCCTTCTGCAGCAATGCCAACACTTCAATCGCATCCTGTGTTCATTTTTGTCTAAGGGGAAAGTTCCCAGTGTGGCTCAAGGGCACATTCTTAACCCACTGCTCAAGGCATCTGTGGTTATTTTATTTGCTAACTCAGATGGGTGGTTTTGAGGCTGAGAGCACCAAGCAGACAACTCAACAGACAGCCAAGGTTAAGGCTGTGACTATTGCAGCCTCATCTCCAATGAGCTGGACATGGTGCTCTCCCAGCCGTGGGATTACAATCCCCACCCTGAGCTGGAGCTGGTATGGTGGGATGTGCCATGGCTGGTCCCCAACACCTCCCAGTGCATGCTCTGACCTTGTGCCAGCAGAAACTCCACAGTGCCCAGGTGTCCCTCGGATGCAGCCATCATCAGTGGCGTCCGGCCCTGCTTGTCTGCCATGTTCACGTCAGCGCCGTGCGTGAGCAGGAGATCCACAATCTTCAACACACAAAGCCAGGACTCAGGTTACACACGGAGACCCAGCTCAAAAGATGCCAGAGCCAAGGAAGAGCAGAGCAAATCCCACATTCTAAAAACTCCCACCCCTCCAGGCATGGTGCCCTCTGGGATTGCTGATGGACGATTAGGGATTATGAGAACGAAAGCAGCTACAAGGACGGGAAAAATGTTCTTGTAAGTCATGGGCACGCCGTTTGCTTCTCAGATGGTGAGATAACCAAATAAGCTGTGGCTGCCCGATCCCTGGAACTGTCCAAGGCCAGGCTGGATGGGGCCCGGAGCAACCTGATCTAGTGGAAAGTGTCCCTGCCCATGGCAGGGAGATGGAATTAGATGGTCTTTTAAGATCTCTTCCAACCGAAACCATTCCATGATTCTATGATAACACAGGACTTAAGCAAAGCTGTCTGTAGCCAGCCAGAGCCTGGGGTGATTGAAGCATCAGTATCCCTTCTTTTCACTCTGACCATTCCCCAGAAGAGCTGGGACTTGTCTTCTCCATGCCTATTCCATCAAGATGGAAGAGATGGCCTGACCCAACATCTCTGGCCACCCCAGGGCGAGAGGACCCCACTCACCTGCCAGTGGCCCTGTCTGACAGCGCTGAAGAGCGGGATGACCCCGCGGCGGTTGGGCTGTGCCACTGCGGCGCCCTGCTCCAGGAGCAGCCGGCACACCTCCAGCTTCCCGCGCCCTGCTGCCGCCGTCAGAGCTGCACGAGAGAGGAAAGCAGTCAAAGAAAGAGCCACATGCTCAGTGGAGTGTTTTCCTGTCCTGAGATGGGTCTTTCTGCTGGATACCAAAGCAATGGGGCCTGAAATGCCTAAAAATATCTCATGGCAGGCAAAATGAACAAAGAAAATTGGCTGGATTGGTACAGTTTCAACACCCGTTATTTTAATTACCTGAAAGGTAAACTCTTCTATGAAAAGTTTACATAATGTCATGGAAAGAGGCTGTTTGGGACAATCAGCTCTTATTGTTTTCTGCAAGTCACAGTGAAATGGGATGAGAACCACAGTTAAGTACAAAATAATCTACAGGCACATGTGACTGAAGTTCAAGGGGTGTCTGAGATTCAAGCTGTGACTGAAGTTCAAATGTGACTGAGGTTAAAGGTGGGACTGAGGTTCAGGTTTGGCTGCAAAGAAATACGATTGTGAATCCGTTACTGTTCTCCCTACTGCCAAAGCCATAGGCTGTGAGGCTGAACGTGTCTGAGCAGCGGCACAATATGCAGAGAAAACACAGATCTTCAGGTACTTGGCAAGACCTTCTGCAACCTGTCCTTGCCCCATCCCACCATGACCACAAGGGAGCAAATGAGGGATCGAGCAGGAGGCACTGACAGATCCTGCCAGCCACTGATGTCAGTCACATTTGTGGCTTTCCTTTGTCCAAGCAAGCACAGAGCAGTGTAATCCAGATGGAGAATTTTTATTTTCCATACCCCACTTTAGCCTGTAGGTCTCTCAAATCACGAAAACAATTGGAAAACAAAATAGGATGGATTTGTTCACCTGTTTTCCAAGAAGAACACGATTCCTGGGTTTTGTTTCTGGCCAGGGCTGATCCTACCAGAGAGGGTCTTCACGCAAACCCAAAAATATCTCATTTTCAAATGCCCATGATATTACAGGTGGGTAGAAGCAACACTTGAGAGCTTTTTCCCTGACAAAATGTGCTCTGTTAACTCAGAAGCGTGGCTGAGTTAGAAAACACACATTCAATCTGAAAATAGTTCCAAGTTCAGGACCTGCTGGTGACTTGTTTCAGTATTAATTTTAGATTTTCTGGTTCCTCCCTCTTCCTAACTTTCAGTGCACTTCAGCACAGCTCCACTGGCTCCATGCTCTGCTGCCTCTGACAGGAGCTGGAGCAGAAGGTGGGAGTCTATTTCTGACTGATGTCGCTTGTTTTTTCTTTGAAGTACATTTCTGTGGGTTGGCTGATTACAGGGTGTTGATGGGTTTCCAACTGCAACACTGTTAATGTTGGGGGATTTAATTAATTCTCACTTCTATTCCACATTATGGATGAATTTTCTTCTCTTGGGGTTGAGAGACACCAAGAGTTAAAAGAAAAATCATTTTGCTGCCACAAGCAGAACATTCTGCAAAATCTATAATCAGATCCATGTGGGTTTTAAACGTAAGCTACAAATATAGAAAGAGGCAGAGGGATAAGCATGCAGGGCTGCTGGGTTCTATTTCTAAACCTGCCTGCACTTGAAGTGTTGCAGGTTAATTTAAGGTATTTTACATAAAAATTACTTATGTTTGCAACAATGAAAATATTGTAAATCACGCCAGTGTTTGGTATGTTAGGAAATGTTCTTTGGAGAAGACTTTACTGCAACAGGATGATTTGATCCATGATTTCTCCACTCTCCCTTGCAACCCCTTCTGCCTGCACTGACACATTTTTCTGCTGCTCTATTCCTCAGGGCCCAAGCCATAGGTGTGTGTACGTGGCTCCGGCCTGTCCTTTGCAGCTCCAGCTCAAGAAAAGCTCAAAAGTCCCTGTGCTACTGAGCAGGCAGAGCTTGCTCCTCCAGGAGGCACCCAGGAGGATGGAAATGGGCTGGTTTGAAGTTATCCTGTCTTCTGGAGTGCTCCCATGGCCCAGCACAACCAAGGTGAGTCCACTGAGCCCAGCCGAGGAGCAGCAAGCAGGATCCTGGGCTGGTAAACAGGAATGTTCATTTTGCAGCTTTTCCATGAGGACATAGTGCCAGAAGGGCTACTCACCGTGCAATAACCAAGTCTTGGCATAAACACCACAAAACAACTGCTGTGTTTCTCAAAACAGCTCAAACAGAGCCTGAGACCGAGTTCAGGTGGGGATGTGCCTGTCTCTGTCAGCGAGCAGCGTCAAGCCATGGCCTCCTACACCAGGGATCTGCAACAGCATATTCTGCTTCTGCTGCTGTGTTTTCTTGTAGAAAAAACAACTTTATCTGGAGAAAGAATCATTAAATTGCTTCTATCCAGCACATGTATCTGTTTCAGAGCCTGGCAGCAAGACAGTTTGACAGAGATGTTTTTTGCATCTCCAACTTTGATGGAGATAGCATAAGTGACTCAGCCACTCTTCTACTGGATTTTGATATTAGTTTTGTCCCAGGGGGAAATGCTCCATCTGGAGTTGGCCATAGTGTGCTGTCAGCAGTTCCTAAGCTTATGATGTCACTTAGCACTGCCATTTGGATGATATTAGGCTGATATCACCAAACCAGGCACTCGGCTCTGCTCTGTGGAAGATGAGACATGAGCAACAAGTAACACAACCCAGACAGGCCAGGATTCAGATTTTTAGAGCAGACTGCTATTTTTAGGTGGAAACCTGCATTTCTCTCCAAATTTATTTAAACTCTCTGTTTACTTTTGGGAAATTAATAATACTACAACTATATGAAAGAGAGCCTTGAGTTTCATGTGAACTTACAGACTTGTTTCATGTAGACAAAAAGCTGCTAGGTTTGGTGGTTGGCTCATTTTTGTTCATTTTCCCATCTTGCCTACTACCAATTTTAATGGTATAAGTGGATATTCCTTTGAGATGGCTCCCCAATTTGTGTGTGATTTGTAAACCACAAATCTACATTCCCAACTGTCCCAGTTACTCAGAAACCCCCCTCTGATAAGAGAAATTCCCAAATGTCTGGTTAGTCCAGCTTTTGTCATTTTTTGGGGGGAGAGTTGTGCGACAGCAGAGATGGAAACAGGCAGGTTGGGAATGTCAGAGCTACCCGGGAAGGGAAGGGAAGGGAAGGGAAGGGAAGGGAAGGGAAATCTGTAGTGCTGGATGCTGCCCGTGAGGTCACTTTGCAGGGAGACATCTGAGTGGCTTTTGATCACTCTTCTATTTACAAGACAGTCCTTGTGACCCAAACACCAGAGACCATTTTGGAAGATCCATCTGAGGACTGGTCAACCCCTCGCACTGCGAGTCACTGGTACAAAGCTGCTGTCCTGTCACCAATGCTCAGTCATTTCACTGGGCTAATTCCACATCCAGTTTCTTTTTTCTCCCATGGCATCCCAGGGGCACTTTGAAATTGCTTATTTATTGTTGCCTTTATTTCCTCTAATAGTGGCCCTGTGCCCTTGCTGCTGTTACACTCCCGTGGGTGCAGGAATTGGTTCTTTCCCCAGTGCCCTGCGAGCGGCCCAGAGCAGCCCAGCCAGGCTCCTTCCCAGGACACTGCACCCCTCAAGCTCTGTCCTTTAGAGCTCAGGACAATGCCCTCTGGTAGACTCCATTCATCACACGGCTCTGGTAAGGCCACACTTTCAAAGATACAGGTACAAATGAGCACAAAATACAACCCTGCTCCCCCCTCGCCTCCTCCAAATCAGAAACAACCTGACCAAGGGCTACAGCCACACTCCAGCCAGCCCCTGTCCCCAAGGATCGTGTCATTTTTAAGCGAAGCTGACAGAATCACAATCCGTGCTCCATTCCCCAGACAGGAACATTACCTGCATGTATTAACCTGACAGGAACATCTCCAGTGATGCAAATGGATAAGTGAGTTGAGTACAAATGGCAGAGGATAATATTTATGAGGTCGCTGGAGTTAAAAGCGAACAATTCCAAGTTGGAATGGCTCAAGAGAGAGATTTTAGTGGATTTAAAGGGGTGGATAGCTGTCCTTCTTTTTTTCCTGTGAGAAGTTAGGAAAGAATGGATTCTGTATTGTACCTTTTAATGCAGAAATGCAATATTGCACAGAAGGATACATTTTTAATTACCCATGATAAATAATGAGGGGTTTTCAGAAAAATCAATGCATAATTTAACAATCACAGTGCTGCATGTAATGGAGAGGGGGAGAGAGAAACAGGGAGATGCTTGGGATAAATATGCCCAATATCAAGAGAGAAACAGCAGAATTGTGTGTCCATCTCATGTTTCAGACAATTAGTGACTGGTCAGAATGCTCCATGTCTCACGCTCCTGAGAAGAGCCAGGAGCTGCAGAAGCTCAGGATTTTCAAAACCCAAACTTCTCTGATTTACTTAAGCTGAGTGCAAGCTTCATGCTGACACCCGTAAATCACCTGGAATCAAAACAGAGGAACTGATCCTTCATCAGAACAATGCCAGGGATCAGGGACGCACCAGGGGACTGAGAGGCCATAAATGCAAACACAAACATGCACAAAGAAGCTACAGCTTCTACAAAAATCACCTGTCTCTCCCCAAAGGCTGTCAAAGCTGTTGATCTGTGCTCTCTCCACCTCCTCTTCATCTTTTTCTGGAAGATCGAGCAGGTAGGAGACGATCTAAAACAAAACAATGTGTCAGATCATGAACTCGAATGTGTTATACAGGAACTACTGACACGGTCACACGAGCTGCTTGGAATACACAGAGGGAAGGGAACAGTCTCTGCCTGGCACCCCGATATCAAGGAAATACTCTTCCTGAGACTAATCACAGAACCTGCTGCCCTGTACAAGCAAAAAAATCCAACCAAGTGTCTTGGCATGACAGCACGTGATGAGACTTGGTGGGGTCAGCTCCCTGTAACTGTGTCTGTTCTGTTGGAGATGACCTGATGTGTGCAGTGGATGCATCTCCTGGAGGAGGTGAGGCTGAGAGGAGGCATTTGGTAGGAAAGAAATCCATTCTCAAAGAAAGGAGAAGGAACAGGAGCTGCCATGGGTCGCTGGGGCTCTGCAGAGGGGACTCGTGGCAGTGGTGGACTTGGCATTGGTTTCATGATTGGACTCAATGACCTGAATGGTCTTTTGAAACCTAAATTATTCTATACATCATTTTCCCCATCATAAATCTTTGTCAGGATGGCAGGAGGAAGCTCTCTGGCTCTTCTCTCCCCCAGCACACAGTCCAAAGTTACATGTTCTCACACTCCCCATCTGCGCTGCAGGAGCGGTGTAGGCAACGTGCTGTCTGTCCACCTTATCCCTGCTTAAAAGTTTATTCCAAAAGTTTATTCTGACAACTTCAAGGCTTAAAGTTTATGCTTCCTCTCCTGGACGCCTGCCCAGAGCACAGGGTTTGCCAAGGGATCTGTGAACACTGGGATGGGATGGGGAGGAACAGCAGGACAGAAGTACTCTGGACTCCACCTCCAGCCGCTCTTTGGTGAGTGGGCAGGAAAGGGCCAACCCTTGGTTTCCCTCCCCGCAGAGGCAGAGTAGGTCCCACCTCGGTGTAGCCCATGCTGGCGGCGGCAATCAGGGCTTGCTGGATTGCGTGGCTCTTCTTGAACACTCCCTGCTGCTGCCCGGCCATGCTCCAGTCACACTGGATCAAGAATTTCACTACCTCCAGGTGTCCCCTGAGAGCGGCGTGGACGAGAGCACACTGCCCGTTTTTGTCCAAATGATCCACCTTGAACAGAGATGACAAAATACAATTAAACCAAATCATGGGCCAAACATCTTTGCTTCTTCAGAGCTTCCAACCCTGGTTTCAAAATACTGCCACATGTGCAAAATATGCATTTTTCTGGTAAACTATCACTTCCATGACCAGAAAACAAACATTTCCAAAGCAATGTCCCAAGCTCTGGCATCATCTTGGCCACAAATGTTTGCTTTGGGGAAGATATAATTACTTTTTTAAAGTTTCTTCAGTTTTCTTCAGACTCAAAGACTACAAAAATATTTTTGCCTTTGTGTTCTGAAGTCAAGCATTCAAATTTTCTTGTGCACTGAAATCATACACACTGATATCATCTCCTTTGGCCAAATCCACAAAAGGAAAACCAGCTTGTTTTTCAGGTATTAGTTCTTTTGAGAGGCCCAGAAGTGCCTCAGCCTGCAGCCAGACACTGTAACGCAGACGCAGCACAGGCACAATCAATAGGAAATAGAGACAGTGCTCGACAGCTCTGGAGGAATTTATTTGGTTGTATTTCGGGACATGGTTTCCACTTGACGCCTGAATACATCAGCTGGGATTTCTAGATGCTATCCAAACAGCAGGAACTTGGAGAACACAAGAAAGGCAGATCAGTTATCATCCTCCTGCTGGTTAACCCCTTCTGTGCTCAGCAACGTACTAGTTGTCACAAAAATAAATAATAATTATATTAGCATATTTTACTAATACTAATTCATAGAATCACGGAATGGTTTGAGTTGGAAGGGACCTTAAACACCATCTCATTCCACTCCACTGCCATGGGCAGGGACACCTTCCACTGTCCCAGGGTGCTCCAAGCTCCATCCAGCCTGGCACTGGACACTTCCAGGGATGGGGCAGCCACAGCTTCTCTGGGCACCCTGTGCCAGGGCCTGATCACTAAATTACAGTTATATAATACATATGAGAAGTATTTCATATATTAGAAGATATTCACATCAATAATATATGAATGTATCTCCTTTCTCAACTCCTGCAGTAATCAGTATTGCAATTTTCTGCATATATCTCAGTCTTCAAACTACTCCGAGCTGTGTTCTGGAGTATTTCCTCAACACTGTTAGGGATATTTAAGGGAAACTATGAGTGGCAGGACTTCTGTCACTAACCTCTCTCGAAATATCCAACAAAAGCAAAATTCCTTTTTCCTGCATACTGTCCTCACATTATTACAGACAACACAACCCCGCAAGATCTAAACAGTCCCTCAGTCATCCTGACATCCATACCAAAACCACACAAACCCATATTTTGCCTTTTGAACTGAAATTAAACATATAGAGAAACCACAAATTGTTTCCAGGAGGCTCCACTTCAAAAATCAGCATAATTTTCTTCTTCGATGAAGTATTTCAACTTGACTGATTATATACAATTAAAACTCCAAACACTCATCACAAAGCTAAACAAAGGGGATTTTTCTAGGACAAGTCTGATGGAAATTTGTGGAAAATGTGTCTCAGGGAGATATTTAAAGAATGTTTTGTGCTGGAAAAGCGGTGTTGCCATTTTAACCTCGTGAGGTTCAAGGATTTCTCCAGAACATCCTTGTACAGGTCACCAGTGCAGCATCAGTAGGCAGCTCCTACTTCAGACCTGAATTCCAGACACCAATTACTGACTCTCAGGAGTTGGTGTCAATGTGGGACTTTTAAACCCACTGCATTTTAGCAGAAAAAACACCACCAAAATCAACCTCCTGGCTTCATCTGTTGGAGGATGTTCCCTAGCAAGCATTCCATGTCCTGCCTGCAGCTCCTATCTGGCCTTGAAGAAATGTGGAACAGTTTAAATCAGCTTTTGAGCAATGTGGTCACTTCACCTTGGCGCGTTTTTTGCACAGCAGCACCACGATGCTCAGGAATCCGGCGGCAGCTGCATAGCCCAGCGGGGTCAGGCCGCTCTCTGAGGCAGCGTCAACGTTGGCCCCAAACTCCAAGAGCAAAGCCACCATCTCCGCATATCCCAGGTGAGATTGGACACACAAAATGGGGGCGTTGTTCAGAACTTCCGTCCGGTAATTCACATTTGCACCTCCTAAAATCAGCAACCGACTGACCTGCGTGGGGAAGGAGAGCTGTTGGCTGAGCGTTATGGAGAGACGGGAGTTTATGGTCAGGGTGACATTGAAACATAAACCAGGGCCCTCTGCACATCTCCAAGCAAACAGCAAAGGACATTTGCCCAATAGATGGTTCCACTTCACGTAGATGGAGCAGTTTAATCATTCCTCAAGTGGCTAGGAAGTGGTCTGCAGGGTGCAGACACCCTGTGTTTTGGAACAAATTTACTCCAGCCCTGCAGCTGGGAACATGGCAGGGATGGGGAATCAAAACACACAGCTGGAGAGAGCTGTACTCAGCATCCTTCCCATGGGATCCCTCTCTAGGGTTGGGCTGGCTGTCCCACTGCACAGCTCCCCTTGCACTCGGCACCAGTGGAAATGGCTCCACCCGATGCTGGAGAGGGACCAGGAAGGGACATGGGGACAGACACTGAGCTCACCCTGCCTGTGTGGGAAGGACCTGGAACAAACATCCTTCCATGTGAGAAAACAATTCCAAATCTGTATCTCTGTCTGAAATCCTTTCTGCTGTAGAGATGGGCTCCCCTAAGTCAACACATTCATCTTACCACTGCAAAAGAAGGGCCTGAACCAGCACATGAGCACGTGCTGTTGGATTTGGTGCCACCTCAGAGTTCGTGCCTATCTAAGCCAGAGCCCTTCACACGGGCTGTCAAGTGCCAATACCAGCTGTCGCATTCCACACCTCTGAGAAGGCACAAACCCACTATTCACTCACTGCAATGAAAAGGAGATCCCTGGTTAAAGTAGCAGAGTCGAGGGACCACCCCAAATGGCAAAAAAAAATCTCAAGAGGACTGAAAGCCTCTCCTCAGCTCAGGATAAACACCCAGCAAGCTGCTCAGTCTGGCTAGGACACTGGACACGGCTCCAGTGAATACTCTGCACGGTCACTGCCCATTGCTGGAGCTTCTTGTGTGAGTTCTGAACCCCCCAGCTCTCCCCCTCCTCCTCCAGTACCTTTATGTTTGGGGTGTAGAGGTTTCTCAGAGATGCCAAAGCCATCGAAAGACCTTCAGTACTGTAGGAGATCCAAAGCCCTTGCAGGATGGAGGAAGACACCCCAACTTTTTTACTCAGACCCTGAAAAAGAGAAAGTAACTTAGATCCAAGCTCACAAATCTGCTCAGTTACACCAGGCAGATACTCCCGGATCTCTGGACTTTGAAGGAATTTCAGGACAATAATGACTACGCCCAAGATAATGTCACAATTTGTCATATCTGACCTTCACAATCAATTAATAAGCTTGCAGAAAATTACTTGTAAAGGTAACGTAGCCATCTCCAAGGTCTAGGAAAGGCAGGATTAAACTGTAATCAACCAGATCCATTCAACACCCTCACAAAATGTCATGTTAAGGAGCACAGATTGCTGCTTTTTTTCTTTTTCAATGAAGTACACAGTATCTGCTAACAGTAAGATAAATTTAGGAACTTTCAAGCACAGCCCGGAGCAGCATGCCCTGGTATCTTGTACCAGACCGGGCCCAACCTTTCCAGTTGGTGTCCATGGTCAGGTTATACCTAAAACACAGAAGGTCTGACGTATTTTCCAGCATCACTAATTGGCAGAGCACAGTTAAGCAGGCTTCTCCCTCCTACGGAAGGAGCCATAATTTCTCTGTAACCGACAGATGGGAGCGAACAGCTGGATGGAAGAGAAGAGGGGTGGGATGGCGGCTCCAGCAGGAGCCATGCCGTGAGTATGCCCTGCATGCTGCCGCTCTTCTGCTGATTTCCCATGAAAGCCTGTGGATTCCATGGAAACCACACAGGCATCTTTAATTTTGTTTTGATATGCAAACCCTGATTTCCACTTCCCTGCACGCCGGGTGGTCACTTCTATCCCTGCAAAACAGCAGGGTCCAGGTCCCGGTTTGTGTGACTGGGACTGGACGGTGCTGGTGGAACAAAACTGGCAGCACAAGATGGGATTTGTTTCCTCTGAAGGAAGATGTGTCGGAATTATCATCCCAATCCACTGCTGGACTCAGCTGCAACCTCTAATTCCTCTGTGTGAAAGATAATCTGCAGCATCACCCTAGCCATCAACAGATTTGTCACTTGAAACGGCTTTATCACCAAAAGAAGAAATAGATTACACAAGCTCTTATAAATAACAGCTCCATGTTCTTGTTTCCTCAAAAATCAGGGAGCTAAACCAAGAAAAATATCTGCTTGTGTTGAGGGAGAAAGAGCTCAGGAATTCGAGCCACTGTTAAATGCTGCTTTTGAAATGACACAACGCAGGACAGGGGAGGTCAGTATTAAATTTCATGAACTCAGGATGGTGTAATTGGGAAAGGGAAAGCAATTTTATAATAAACTGTTAAAATAATTTAAAAATAGTTATACTACTATCAAGCCCATAAATAAGCTGCCTGAATCACCATCAGGACCAAGGAAAAGGGTAGATATTTTGAGAAAAGCCCTCTGAAGATAATCACAGACTCCATAAAAATCTTAACTGTTGCCTTAGAATACATATCCTTAGATATTAGTGCAAGTCATAAAAGGTGACATTTATACTTTAAAGAAAAAATACATTCAACACCATTATCATTCAGTTGCTGAAAAAAGCCTGTCCTATTTCTCATTTTACAGCTTGTATCTTCCTTTTCTAATTCCCTCTTCAGAACTGTGCAGCAGAGTGAATCCTTCAGCAAGAACAAATCCCAACTTGATACAACATCAAGCCAACCCCCTGCCATGGGCAGTGACACCTTCCACTAGACCAGGTTGCTCCAAGCATCACCCACTTCTGTATTACTGACATTTTAACTAATTTAAGATGAAATTAAAGCCTTCTCTTTGGCTGATTTGCAAAACATATGTCAGCCGGAAGTCTGGGTCCTCTTCTATCACAACTGCACATTTCTCTTTGTGCCCTTTTATTCCATGCCAGGCTTCTCAAATTGGCTTTCCATATGCTCCTGTTAAGACTGGTAACTGATTTAAAAGACTAAAACATTTGTACTTTTTCTTTTGTTCCTCCTAAATTCTTTGAGGATGTTTGTGTTTAAAAGAAAAAACCAAAACCATCAGATCTCAACCAGCGAGTGAAGATGGGAACGTGAAAGTGTCTTCCCACCCACGAGTCAGGTCAGCACTTTGTGTCTGTGCATCACTCACTTTCTTTACACCTGGAAGTTCCAAGTGTTCCATCATCACCTTGCTAAGGTACCAGTGGATTCAAACTAGGAAGGACTGGGGAAGGACAGATAAATTTTCTGCACTGTTTTATCAAAGTCTGCCTCTATACCCAGCTCTCAGTACTCTCTAGCTGACAAAACGCTTTAGCTCTATTCTAATATTCTTCTGGCTTCCTAATGGGTACATAAAATGGAACTATAATGGCACGAGGCCTCCATAAATACCTTCAAAATTAGGATCTTTGTGTCTGCTGCTGTAACATGGCAACTTGAGGAAAAACACCCTGAATTGATGACCTGACACACTCCCTACTTGGCAGAAAACCCATGGCCACACTGGTAATGGCTTCAGCAAAAGATCAGCCAGAATGAAAAGCCTGGATGGGAAAAATGCTTGTTTAGAAACAAATACAGTCAGTAACAATTGGCAAAAAGTCTGTGCATGTACTCTTGGAAATATTTTCTTTAAAGAATGCTTGTGCTCTTAAATATGGTCTGCAATACTCCAGCCTAGTGCCTCCCTCAGAAACTAATGCAGCTCTTGTTTCACTCAGTAAACACTTGTTAAAATAAAGAATAAAAATAAATGTATTCAAGGAAAAGCAAGAGACTAAGTTACAGGTTCTAATCCAGCTAATTCAGATCCTTTCAAAACTTTATAGTACTTCTAAACAACATTCTGTTATGCTGATCAGTCACTCTGACACTGGTCTCCCTGCAGTGTTGTAAACCCAAGGATTTTGCTGAGTGATGCGGACCAGAAGGCTGGACTGACATATGCTAACTGGCATTTTCTACTATTGTAAATATTGCTCAATGAAACCCAGAATCTATGGGAAACTTGTCCACTTAATGAAAATTGTCATTTGCTCAGAGTCTGAATCCCCGTCATTGGTTTCCACCATGGATGTGTGAAATGAAGACGGTTTGGAACCAGATTCAGATGTAACTGGCAGCTAAACAGTAAACTCAGGGCTGAAGTTGGCTTTGGGAATGTAACTGAAAATGTGAAATTGATACACTGAGGGGTAATGCACCAATCTGGGCTTCTTCCCTTCAGCTCCAGCCATCGTCTTCCCAAACAAGGAGATTTTGCTATTACACCTGATGGTGAATCTGGCACAGGGAATACCATAAATCAATCCAACAGGACTGACACAAAGTAGAAATCACCTGTTTGCTCTAGGAACAGACACGGGAGTGCCGAAGCTCTTAAGTCTATAAGATCATACAGACACAAGATGAAAATACAGCCTCGTTTTCACTAGAGTTAAGCACCCCCAGGTCCTAACAGTTGTAAGAAATTCTGTATTTCCTGTGACCTTACAAATCCATCCTCTCATTCCCACCTTCTGGTACCTTGGCCAGCAATGATGCTTAGGTTATGGGTCATATTGATATTCATATCCAAGTTTGCCTTTCAATTACCCAGGTCTTAAACATCTGTGTGAAGAGCAAGACAGACCAATCAGCCAATTTCAACAACCATCAAATTCTCCCTTTACAACCTAAATTTTGCACTGGATTCTTCAAAACTGCTCTTAAAAGATTTCCTTTTTTCTAGATGCTGCTACAGGAACTTATCTTTCAGGGGAAGAAGCATCTTACGGTAGAATTTTAGGTAAGGAGGCTATCTGCTGAATTTACAGAATGAAGGAGGGTTTAATTTGAAGGATTTCTTAGATACCATAGCCAATTTTCTAAAGCTCACTTCTACACGCTTCAGCAGCCTCAAGCAATCACACTTCTTACACCAACCCCACGACAAGATGAGACTGAGTGCTGCCAGTGCTGGGGAAGAGGTTGGCATAAACCTTCATTTGAATTTTTGTTACCTTAAAGATATGTGCTTTGAGAATGTGATGTCCCAGTTCAATAGTTTGCTGCCGATTTAATTTTCCTTCTTGTCGGGAAAACCAGAAGGCAAGTAGTGTGTGGCCACTCCTAAAATCAGAAGAAAAAGTACGTTAGTATTTCTCATTACACCAACAAAACAATTCTTGAGGACAATTTTTGCTTCTGCTAATCCTTCAACCACATCCAGCTTTGGGAAACAGAGCTGGCTGAATTCTCACTTGTAAACCAACACCTAATTATATCCTTTATTATTGGTGATCACTGACAGCTCAAAACCCCCCAGACATCGTTGAACAGCAAAAAACCCCCCCAATATATTTTCTATGAGCAGATGTAAATTTAGAAACACCAGAGACAGAATGTCATGTAAGTTGAAGTGTTACTTTTATAGTCATTTCACAGAGGAGAACCACATTTGCAAAGCATGCAACCAACCCTGAAGTCATTAGAAAATGGCATATTTAAAACATCCACACTTTGAATCAAATGCCCTTTAAATGACACGTGCACTCTCTACCCTGTGGACAGTCCTGTGGAGTGAAGTAACTTTATTTCTTTGTAAAACTCCTTCTAAACACATTATCCAGCTTTTCCAGTCATAAAGATGCTTCTGGCGTTGGCCTACCAGGTTGACAACAAAGCAAATTAACTGAACTACACACTGCATCCTGCTTAAGGCAAAATATAATAAAACAGATATTAACTTCTGTTGCTAAAGGTGACTTTTACTGACATTTCTAAACCTTTAAACGTTTACAGACTTCTGTCTTGTAACACTGCAAGTTCAACATGGCTGAATCTTCTCAAAGATGCAAGATGACACTCCACAGACACACAAAACACACATGATGCAAAAATGTGAAGTTTTAATACCATTTCTATGTGAGATCAGCAAATACCTGCTCCTGCAGGTGCCCCAGGCACATGTGGATGCCACAGCAGGAGATACAGCGAGCAGGGCAGGAGCCAGCGAGGCTCCATGCTGGGACCTCAGTGGTCTGTGTGATATTTTTTTGGTTTTACCAACAAAATTATATTCTTCCTTAAGCCCCTGGCTGCTCCCAACAGAGTCCTTTTAAGCCACTTCATTTCTGGAAGTACATAAAAATGTGACTACCCTAAAAACAATCAAACCCCTTTCAGCCAAGGAAAATAAAATACGATATCAACTGTGGCTTTAAAAGGGCTTTTAAGGACAGGAAATGTTATTAGCTCATCCCTGTCTGGTAACGCAAAGAAATATTTCAGATGGCCAAGCATCTAGAAAATATTACACAAGATAGAAGCTTTCACAGCAGCAGGGATTTACCAGCTCATCCCCATTCAGGGTGAATTACTGCCCACCTCAAAACAAACTCAGAAAAAAAGTGAATGACTTGTAATGCCCTGGCCAGGTGTTTGGCAAGCTGCCCTCTGAGCCCTGCCAATGAACCTCCTTTTGCATCGGTAACACATGGATTTGTGTGAGCAAAGCCCCGCGATGCTTTGCCAGCCCTCGTGGTGCTGGGAGGACAGGAATGTGCCTGCTGGAGGAGTGGAATGAAAAACAAATCATATTTTTCTTGTGAGGCAGGACTTGATCCCCAGGTTTGGACAGGTGAGAGAGCACCATATCCCATTTACAAGTAATAAAGTGTTGCACTGGTGGGGATTCTGTTGTGCTTCATTCCAAAATGCAGCCCTGTTTACTGAGGCACCATCAACTCAAATCACTGTTTTCTGAAATGTTTATATTGACTGACAGTATGCTCACTCTTAGGGTGACTTGACCCTAAAAAGAAGTTGAAGAAAACCCCTTCTTTTTGCCTGTCAAGCTGCTCTTCACACCTTGGCCTGGCACACGGCCCGTGCTGGGATCCCATTGCTCCATGCTTCCCATGACCGGAGAAGGAGAAGCCTCTCCAGATGGTGACTGTGCCCATCACAACACAGCTCTGATGCCTCAGAGGAGTGCTGAAAATCCATCACAATGCCTCAGCGCACAGGGCAGCGCCTCCGATCCCAGGCATCTGTGCTGTGAGAATTCTCCATATAGCACCAACTGAAGGGACAAAATACAAAAAGCAGGGACAATGGAAGGGCCCTGAAAGTGGTTATAGCACCTTGAGGTAACCCCAGCTTGTTGCCTTGCCTTCCTTTGGCTCTCCCCCTCTTTGGAATGGGAAGAGAACGTCAGGGCTCCTATTAGAGGAGACAGACAAATGCATTTGCTCATTACACTGGTTAACCTCCAGGAATGTCCATGGGAAGGAAGGAGAAACGTATCAGAAGGAAACAAGTGACCAGGAAACACAGCTTGAGTGTTGCCAGATACTGCTGGAAGTCAGGTGGAACAGCAATTGCTGGATTTAACCCAGCCCCATTCAGCCAGATTATGAAAACCTGTAACTGCTGGAATACACTCAGTCCATCCCAATAAATCATCAGATTCACAATGCTGCGATGTGGTTTAAGGAGGAGGGGCCAAGGTGTTCACCACCAAAGGTCGGTGGTGCAAGTTCAAGAACTTGTAGGTCACTGACAAGGGAGCTGGAGAGAGACTTTGGACAAGGTCCTGGAGTGACAGGACAAGGGGGAACGGCTTCAAACTGACAGAGAGTAGGTACAGATTAGATACGAGGAAAATATGCTTCCCTGTGAGGGTGGTGAAGCCCTGGCACAGGTTCCTGGAGAAGCTGTGGCTGCCCCATCTGTGGAAGTGTCCAAGGCCAGGCTGAACAGGGCTTGGAGCAACCTGGTCTAGGGGTAGATGTCCCTGCCCAAAGACCTTTAAGGTCCTTTCTGACACAAACCATTCCAAGGTTCTGTGATTCCATGATTCAGAGCCATCACTTCCTTCCCTTTCTGGGGAGATCCTCAGGCAGGGAATCAGGAACCGCAGCGTTCTGCTCCAGACTGCGAGCAGCTGCAGGGCCCCTCAGCCACGCCCCTCTGCCTCTGTGTCCCGCATCACAGGAGAGCAAATAATACCAGGTTTTTGCTTGTTGGTGGAAAACTCTTTGAGAATGTTTAGGAAGGCTCTGAATGGGTCTGTAACTGCATTAATCCGAAGCATGAACTGAAGATCCAGAAACTTCTGAGGTGCCTGTTCTTTGCAACAAGAGCTGAAGTGAAGCTCCTGCCTGACACACCAGCCCAGGTTCCACAGTCAGCTCCTAAATTGCTTTTCAGCTGCAGTTGGAAGGGTATTTACCTAAATTTAATTATAGACATGACTTTGGTGTTATGAATAAGGCATGTACGAACTACTCCAGAGTAAAGTACCGTGTTCATGAGTAATAAATTACTTCTGCAATGCTTCCCAGACCTTGGCTTTGGGCTGGTTGATAAATACTTGTTCTGTCAACATTAATTGGAAACTAAACCAGACTGCAACAGCACAGCCTCTTTTTTTTCTTTAATACAGTAGAATGACAGTAATGATTTCTACATCAAGGAGCTCAGTCAAATTATTTGCTTTGAATTCCACCACTGCAGAGTTTATCATCAGAGATTTTTCTATTTTTAATGCAAGATTTCTTCTTTTTTTGTGAAAAATTAATAGCCCTGCCAGCTCAGTGCCTGCAGCTTTTGTCTGCTCTCAGTGCCTGTATCGACTCCTGTAACAGGCAGGAGTCTGCCTGGATGGGCATATACGTGTGTGTGTGTGTGTGTGTACTGTGGGGTGCAGGCGCTTGGCAGCCTCTTCCCTGCCCAGCCCTGGGCTCAGACCCTGCAAACTGCCCCTCCGAGGGCATTCTCTGAGCTGAGGGGCTTCAGAGAGAGCCCAAATCCTGCAGTGCAGCTTTCCCAGGGGCTGTGAGAGCATCACACACACCCCAGAGCAGGTGCTCGCAGGCTCTCCTTTCTGAGGTCGCCACACAGAAGTGAGAAGCAAGTTAGCATGTACAGAAATCCCACTCAAATTAAACACAAATGAAACATTGATAAGGTTAGGCTAGACCTCCAGAAATGTGAGTTGTGATAGTTCAGATAAAGAGTGAGGAAAGAAACAGCCTCACACAAAGCAGGATTTCTCTGGGAATGTGTGGATAAACTTGGTGGGGGTTTTTCCACACTCACATGAAGCTGCTGGAATCACTCAGCAGATTCTCTTGAGCCTGATTTATGTACAGCTGTATTTATTTTGGTGCTCTTTGGGATTTTTAGCTCTTGCATTTAGATCTTGAATTTACCTTTCCTTGGTGTTTCAGCAAGGAGCTAAAAGTCAGATTTTCACAGGTGAGCCTGATGCTGTAGGAGGAGAGTTGGTCTCAGGACCCTAAGGTCCTGTCAGGTCTGCCAAACATCCCTTTGCATTTGTGGGGCTGATAAGCTTTATATGACAGCATTTCTTCCCCAAAAATTGATTAAATCCCATGCAATTATATCTCAGGAAAGTGAAAAAAGAAAACATAAAATTGAAGTTCTGTACTACAAAATAACAAAACTCAGAACACAACTTTTAATGCTGAGTTTCTGCCTGTTTTACCACATGCATGCCTCTTCACGGAAATAAGGCAAATAAAATATAAATAATAAGTTTTAAGCAAAGTTTTTATTGATGCGTTTTGTGATTATTTCTTAGTTTGCATTTTGCAGCTGCTCCTTAGCTTGTACTCAGAAAAGTCACTGAATGCAGTAACTTGCAAAAGTTAAAATTTGGGTTGAGTTTTCCCATTTAAAAGTCAGATATCTGAGACTTCTGTACTACGGATTTGGACAGGTTGTTGGTTTGTTTTGGTTTTGTTGTTTTGGGTGGGTTTTTTTGTTTTTGTTTGTTTAGGGTTTTTTTTTAAGGTTTTGGGTTTTTTTGGTCATTGTTGCTTTCTTGCTGTCTTTTTTGTGACATTACTCCCCCGTCTACCCGACCCTACAAGTCCCGCTACTCCCACGTTTACCCCCGGCAAAAAAGAGTCCCAGCAACTCCAATGTTTACCCGAGTCCGGGCTATTCCGATGTTTATCGGAGTCCCGGCTACTCCGAGTTTCACCCGAGTCCCGGCTAAATGATGACAGAGGAGACAGAGAGCAGATGTGATCACTGCCACCATAAAGGACATTAGTAGAGCAGCTTGTTTTAACTGGCTCATTAGACATGCAAACCTCAGCACCGGGATGCAGCGGGGGGTTGAATATATTTAGTGTCTTAAGTTACTCTCCTCATAAAATCTGGGGGTTTTTTCTTCTGGGCTTTAAACTTCTGTTTGCTGGGCCACTGTCACATCTAAATGGATGAAAATATTCATGGAATAATCCATCCTGTGGCACTGGGCCACCAAGAGGAGTGGAGTTAATCAGAAACTGATCGAAGAAAGAAATGTGACTATATTTCTTCCTGTTATTTTATTCCTCAAATCTTAAGACGCACTTTTAGAGCAAAATCATCTTCCAGCAGTGCAGGAGTGCATAGCCTTGACCCTTGAATTTTTTTTTATAATGTGAATTCCTTCCAAGTTAATTTGCAATTATAACATCAGAAGGAAACTGCATTACAAAAAAATCAATAAATCAATTTAGGTGATAAACTGTTCCTTCAAGAGGGCTCACAGAGCTGAGCTTGGCCTTTCTGCAGCCAGGACAGACATCCAGATACCCTTCTGCAAGGGAAGAGGCTCTGGGCTTTGTCAGAGCACACATTAGTCTCTGCACTGGACATATAACATTACACTTGGCAGAGCTGAATAAAATATGAACACACAACTTTTGAAGACCAGATTCACTGGGCACAGCGTCAAATCTCTTGATTTTGGAATGTTTTCAAGGGATTAGCTGGAAGAAGGGAGATGTGGGTGTAAATTAGGAAATTTGGACTTTGGTAGGTTCAGAAGTGAACAGGACTGATTCTCATTTATTTTTTGCTTCTCTTTTACTCTGGTGCTGCAATGCCTTAACACTGGAGTAATTTTCACACCGTTTAAAATCTTCTTGACCTGAGGACTGGAAGAGTTTTGTAAAGAGAATGTAAAATATCTACAGAGTATTGTACTAAAAGACAGCTCTGCCAGAAACCATGGCAACTTGGGTGTTAGATGAGAGCCGCATCCTTCTGCCTGGATCGCTGCTGCATGTTCATCCATGCAAGGTGTCTTGATATGGCGTTTGAGGAACAGACTTGGTTTGTGGAGGTAGAAGAGGAGGGAAGAGAGGAGGAAATGGCCTTGTTGTGAGTTCATACAATGCTTTTTCTTCAAAACCCACTGCCCTAGGAACAGCAACCAGGAACAAACCTGTGCCAAAGGCAGCACCTCTGCCGCTTCCCATCTCCTTCAAGTTCCAGTCCTGCACAGGTCACCTCCCTGGAGCAGTGCGTCTGTGCCTAGGTGACCCTGGAGGCCAGTACAGGGTCTGGGATTTGGGGTTCAGCTCACATCAGTCAGCAGCTAGAACAGGCCAGATGAACTGCTCCAAGGACTCAAGGAGATGGGAGTGACTGCCTGAGCAACAGACACCTGGGTGGCAGGCCCCTAAAATTAGGTGAGGTTTGGCTTCACCAAGCCAGAGGTGAAGCACTTGAGGTGAAGATTTAAAATGCTTCATTTTGCTATTGTTCCATGGATGCTGGGACATCCCCATGCAGCACAAAGAGCCTCTTCCCTCAGCCACCACCACCAGCACACACAACACTGGTTGGTCCCGTGGCCCCGGGACAAAAAACCCAAACTGCGATACTCAAACAGGCAACAGCATTGAGAGTATCTTTTTCCCACCTTAGCTTTCCTGTACAAGAAAAGAAAATCTGTGAATCTGCTTCAAAGCCCTGTGTGGGGGATAGAGGGGCAGCCTGGAGAGATTCACCTCATCCAGCCTTATTTGTCAGTACTGGAGACATCTCCTGAGGAGCCCATCATCCTGAGATTTCTCATAAGTCAGCTGGAAGAGATGCTTCCCAGGCACTCCTCATCTGACCTACTGTAGCCTTTTAGCTCAGGATGAAATGAATCACGCTAATTTCTCTCCTCTGACTATAAAGCAAGTCTAGACAAGTAACTCAGATGTTTATACTTAAATCTGGATAAAGTAATTTCACTTCTGGGGTCCATATCTGACTACAGCTCTCTCACTGCCTTGCCAGGGCGAATCACTTCATTTCTGTCTTGCTCGCAGCTCCTTCAACAGCAGCACAAGGATGAAATGTTTTATTACTGTTATAAAAGCCTGGAAAATAATTGCATGGAGGTTTTTGATTAAGTCTGGACAGAAAACAGCACTACATTAGAGCAGAATTTAGGTTTAGATATACAAGCGTAAGAGGAATGTGCAGTAAGAACCATTTTCTTCGTGCACCAGTCACAAAGGATTGTGTTTTTCCTTTAGGGAAATGTTTTATGTTAGTTGTCAAGGAAGCCACTTGGTTGATGTGCTGGCCTGACAGGCTGGGGACGTTGTTACTGCAATGCTGCTTAAGTGCTCTGACAAACACCTCACTGGAGCCCTGTGTTAAAAAACGGAGGGGCTGGGAGAGGTTCCTCTTTGGGAAGACCAGCAGTGAGAACGTTACCCTCAGAGCCAATTAGCCTTTGCTTTGGACAGCAAACGCGTGATGAGGGTTCAAAGAAGAGGGTCAGCATCTCAACGGGCTAACCAACACCCCAGAGGATGGAGAGCTACTGTTTAGCTTAAAAGCATAGAAAAATGTGATAATTCCTGGACATTGTGTTCCTCCTCTCCCCTTCCCTCTTGCTTCCGAGAACACATGAACTTGCTTTCACTAATGAAATCAGAAAGATTACCCAGCTACAGTGCTGGGATAGGAGTGGACACGAGGCCCATTATATCAATTTCCTTCATAATGGCCTCACACCTGGACACTCTGTCAGGGCCAGTCAATTAAAAGCAGCTTCACAAACCCACATTTGACTTCAAAGCTCTTCTCGTGGGGAAATATATCAGCCTCAGCAACCCTACTCTTCAGGTATTGACATGGTACAGTCAAACAGATCCACACACGATAATCCCGAGGAGCATTCTATACAGTTGTCATGTCTTCTCAATCCCAAGTGAGCAGAAAGAAATCCAGCTGGCTGTGAACAAACTATATGTAGGCACATTTTCACAGGCTACTGCTGTGAGCTCTGTCAGTGGCCAGTTCTGCTTCTCTTCCAAGATATAAAATGAAAAATCATTACTTATCTCAATTGTCACTCAGGGTTTCCCATGCTCTGAGCTCAGTATCAGCTGGACAGGAGGATTTTGAGGAGTGTCATAGCTGAATCTCAGGGATCCCTCTCTATTAATCTCTGGATTGTATCTGGTTTCATTAGTTACCATCAGAGCACAATGCAATTAGGGCACATCATACATCAGAGATATATATTAGTCCTCCAGTACATACAGGCTCATGCCCAAGGCAGTGAGAGCCTCTTGATGCACTGGAACTTCTTTCTGCCTGTGGGAAGGAGCTAAGTCAGGTCAGCTCTGTGGGGATATCCTGCTTGCAGAGAGCAGGAGTGGTCCCCATAAAGTCACCATTAATTCCCTCACATTAATGGCATATGTGAGATGAAAAGTGATACCTGAAAATCTCCTAAATGGTCTTGAGGAAAGCGCGATGTGTTTGTGATGCTCGGGAAAGGTAGCACCGAACTCAAATGTTGAGCAAAAATCTTTCTGGTGACTTGTTGAGAGAACACAGTCTGATTTGTGCCTTTGTGCTGATTACACACTTAGTTTCAGTGCAAAACCATCTAAAATGCAGCACATTTGAATTTCCTTCTAAATCTGGTATTCTGAGAGTGCCCTTTCCCACTGCTGTGAGGATGAAGAGAAGTTCTGGACCCAGAGAACCACAGTCCCCAGGTTACTCAGCTATAGGCATATCTACCACCCAGGGCATCCAATACACGCCTCACCCACCAGGAAAAGCATCCTGTACCTAGATTCTCTTTTCATGGTAATGATAGAAAGCAGTGATTTGGAAAGCAGTGATTTCTCTGAGTTGCTCTTGTCAGGGATCATTCTGGCAGGTGCTGTGTGACCAGTGATAATTGCCAGGAGTACTGGCTGCTGTCCCCTCACTTGGCTGATAGCAAGCTCTCCTACAGCCAGGCCAGACAAAACCAGTAGCGCCAGGTGGGAATGACTGGGATGGAGAAAGCTCTCGGCTCCACTGGAGCAAGCACCACACAGTCACTGCAAACAGGGCAGAACAGCATTACATGGTGACAAGCACTTACTGACTTCTCAGCAAGGATATTAAATAACCCTTTGATCTAAAGGCACCTGCTGCTGTGAGATGCTTTTACCAAGGGCTCACTCAACAGGAATATTGTCAGAACTTACTAAAAACAAGAAGACGCCCTTTGGGAGGAGCTATCTCCTATTTTTCTACTGCAGCCCATTTACCTCAAAATTTAAAGTGGTTAATTACTCTGACACCACTAACAGCCACAGCTGCCTTGATGAGCTAGGTGCTTTCCAGCTGCAGCAGATACCATGAGATTTTCTTCAGACTGACCATTGAACCACTGACACATCCTTGACTCTGAGTGTTTCCCTGATTACTACAATATTTTAAGAAATGAGCAGAAAAATGGAGCAAAACTTATGGGGATAAACTAGGAGAATTACAGTCAGATTGTCTGTTTCCACTCGTCACTAGAAACAAAGGTAATGTTCTTAATAGAGATCATTGGGTTTAGAGAATATAAACCTAACCGTGATTAAATTCTGTTCCCTATGAGCTAAGCCAGGAACTCAGCTGCTGGCAGGATAGAGATTACAGATGCATTTACAGTCCAAAATCACTATAGAAAGATTCTGCTCTTTATTTTGTATTCAAAAAACATTTAGTAGGACTACGAGGAGCACAACTTGAAAAAGAAGCAACTGCAAAAGATGTATCTACACTACTTATTTTTCCACTTCTTATCTTCCACTTTCTGTGCTTTTGATACCTTTGGAGAAAGGGATGATGATTCCCCTTCTCGAGGACTGAGGTAGCAGGAGTAACCTGCCCCTGGTGATACCTGAACTAGACAGCCTGGGGCCTTCTGAGGAACAGCTCATCTCATTCTGAAGATGACTGTTAGGTTTGCCAAGTCAGGTGTGTGCCCAGGGGTGCTCGTTTCTTCCCATGAACAAGAAGAAGACCTCAGGTGATCAGAACAGGATGTAGAGACCTCCACTGTACACAGAGCAAAGTTGGGTAACTGCAGCCATGTGCAACCTCATAAAATAAAACGATTCAGGTAACAGTGTGGAGTAACACACTGGTAAGCTCTGATTTCTCAGAGCATTTGCTTACCTTGGATCACAAAGAAATTTGGTCTTTTCACCTTCTTCTCTCCAAATAAGCCATTCTCGGAAAGAGGGATGAACAAACATTCGCGTCATATCTCTACGTTTGATAAGAAACATAGAAAGGTTCTCCATCCTCTGCTGAAAGTCCTCCCACTCCAAAGTGCCCTCAATGTTACCTGCATTAATGGCCTGAAAAATATGTTCGTCTGTTAATGGGTGCAGAGAAGCCACTGCTACGTTCAAGAGAGGCATGACCCGATCAAAGGAAGACTGCGTTGGGAATTTCATATTGCACTGCAACAGGTACACTTCGGACAGGGACACTGGGACCACTTTGTAGCTGGAACTTTTCAGGACTAGGTATCCTTTCTCTATGAGATCAAAAGTAAGTTTCAGGTATAGGTAGGACCCTTGGCTCAAGGTCTTGAGGTGAGAACTGAGTTTGCCGAACGTAGTGTTGTCCATTTTGCCGTTGAGTGAGATGTTGTTCTGGATCTCTGAGCTGCTGTGTATCCGATGAAGGATGTATGCCTGCAGGTCCTGGTCGATGGCTTCATTCTCTTCCAGTCTATCCAAAAATATTCTGTGGAAGGGCAACAGCTTAATTATTTCCTACAAAGAAAGAAAGAAGAAAAGATACTCATGCTGGCAGTGTTTACTATTCATTAAGTAAACTTAATTTCTATTACAATAGCACCCTTGAGACTCCTTTAAGACCTTCCATCAGGGTAAGAACACAAACAGCAGTTTGTGCCCTCAGGGCCTCACACTCTCATCTCTAACCAAGCAGGTTGTGTGTGAAACATGACTGAAATAAAAATGAAGGACACTGTTTCTAACACTACATCCATGGACAGGGCTGGTAAATTCACACAGAGCAGAGCCCTTGTTACTCCTATCCCTCCCAACCATGGACTGACCTCCCATCCCTTCTGCTGTCCTGTCAGAGGTAATGGAGACCCAGATGACAGATCTGAGGCCACAAGAAACTTGCTGAAGCTGAGATCAAGAACCTCCCTGGGAGCATCCTTCTGCATCCCACATCCACAGATGCATGGAAACATCAGGAGAGATAATAGTGAATATGTTCCAGTGCAAAGCAACTACGTCCACCTGCTGCAGGACACTGCACACAGGGAATGCTCAACTACTGAACTCCCTGATCCAACATAAACCAAAGATCATCTAAGGCCTTTCCAAAGGAATTCTTGCCTCATGTGCTCTCAGCCACTGTGAGGAGAGGAGAAACGTTTCAACAGATCTGTACAAGGCCAACTCCAGAAAAGCCATAAGCTCTCCAACCAAACAGAGAGAGAGAGCACTGTGTGAACTCAAGCTGCAGTGAAGACCCTAGGGACGCAAAAGCCCTAATTAAATGAGGAATTCAAGCCATCGGGATGCAATTTACTTACAAATACAAAAAGATTTCTTCCAAATGATATTTAATTTACTCCACTACTGAGCAAAAAATGGACCCCAGCACTGAACAGCAAATAGTCTGTGCTCTCCTGGATCTTGGGAAGCAGCTGCCATTCCCAGTGAGAAGGACTATGTGGGGGCTGGCTGTCCTGATGGGGCTGGAACCAGACTCAGCTCCCTGCTGAGCTTCTGCACCCGCTCACGACACTTTTGAGCTGAGTAACGTCCTGGCCTAACACTGACTCCACCAGACTGAAACCATCATGCTCTGGGTCACTCTGGAAGGAACAAAGGTCCGAATTCCTCTGCACTTCCACATGGAGCTGGGGACGTTCTTTAGCTGCACAGGCTGACGGACATCAGGCCCTGCCTCCCTCCATCAGTTGGGGCTATGGGCATGTCAGTTGTCTTACAAAATGCTCTGAACTATTTGCTGATGCACATTTATTGACATAAATAAGCGATGATGGATTAGATCCTTCCAAAGCTGTAGAGCGAGCCTGGGGACATGGATGTAAATCCAAGAATAAAAAAGCCAAAAGGATAACCTGAAATAAAGGGTCTTGAGCAAATCCAGAACATCCAGTAAGATCTTTACCAAATCCATCATGACAATGACACAGTTTATCCCTGTTTCGGGTCTCCACATACCTGTAGACTTGTCCTGACTGTCACTACCAACTTCAGCCAGGAAGGGAATTTTCCAATCATTTTACTCAGGAATGATACTATGGTATCTCCATAATCTGGTTTGTGAAATTCAGCCTCGTTTAAACCATCAATTAATATAATGAAATCTTCATCACTGATCTTCCTCTCTGAGAGAAAGAGAAAAAGAAAAAGCATTTATTGGAAAGGCTATAGACATGCAACCATAATGTACTGCAAAGTCACTCCAGAGTTTTAAAGCATGATTAGATATTGCAGTACCTTTTTAATGATACATTAATTGCATATTGACCTTTACAGGTCATCTCATTCCACCCTCCAGCTGGGGACGGGGACATCTTCCACTAGACCAGGTTATTCAGCTCTGGCCTTGAAAATCCTACGAGAAGTAAATCATGGGACTGTTTCAACAGGATTTTTTTGCTGCTGGAGAATACAGTAACCCAGGTGATGCTGACAATGCAGTCATTTTTTCTATGTCAGACACTGAGAGCTGAGTACAGGTTTACACCTAATGATAGAGATACTTTTACACTTGTATCTTGAGCTCAAGTGGTATCTTCTCAAAGGTAATCTTGCCTAATAGACTCAAAACCAGGTGGAAAATGGGAAATCTGAGTCTATTTTTGGCATATGCTATTCACATGTACTACAAGTTCTGATCTGTAAAGTACTACAGACAAACTCCTGCTATCAAAAAGCTCAGTATTCCCAGCATCAAATGAGTTTTCCTCTTTGACTTTAAATTGCATCAGAAAATTTTCTGTAAAGCCCCAGCACAGAATGTTCATCGATGATGCGAGCCTGTGGTATTCCAGGGAGAACAGACATGTGCAAACATCTTGTGTTTGGGACTGCTGAGCATCTTGTCCTTGCCTTACGTCAACAGGTTGCATTTATTTCCTATTTTACTGTAAACATACACATGAAAAATACATATTTCGCATTAAAATTACTCCAGCTGCTTTTTCAGTTAACTTCTCAGTAAGATTTTTGGGTACACTAGAAAATATATTTTATTCCTCTCTGAAATGAATGTAGTGCCTGAGTTTTAAACCCACATCTCGTGTTCCTCATAAAGCCTAAGGGAGAGAGGAGGAAGCAGGGAGTAGAGGAAGAATCAGAACTTTGTTCTCCTATGTATTATTTAGATTCTTTGACATTAAAAATATATATATTTATTTGAGAAACATTAATTGAACTTTCGCAGTGATGTTCACCATTAAGCTGTGCAGCACTTTTGTCCTGGTAGTATTAAAGCTTCAACAACACCTTGTAAAAGAGCTGCTGATATACTTACAGAGCCTTCAATACTACATATTTTAGAACCAATTCCCGGATACTGTTCATTTTGCTAGAGAACACTTGGTGCAAATTAGCTTGCCAGCGCTCTTGACCAGCAGGGTTGAAAGGTGGGAGTCCTGGTCAGTTGGAGTTGTGTTGAGTGCAGAGCCCAAAAGGAAAGGGAAAAATAAGGTTTCATATAAAACTTTTCCACCTCTCAGAATTTAGGGCCAGATGGGGGTCAAGCTGCTTGACAAGAAAAATAAGAATCCTCCAAAATGCTCTGAATTCAAGATCTGAAACATCTGCCAAGGAGCTACTGTAATAACCAGGTATTATTTTCCTTTAGAGCAGCAGTTCCTAAATGTATCCTTTTTCTTTTTGCCAGGAGTGATGATAGGAAAGAGCAACCACACTCCTCCCACAGTGACATTTCTCCATGCCAGGAAAACCAACTGCTGTCATGCTGTGCTGGCTCTACGTATGTTTTGTGCCTGGTGGAACTGGGCAGGTTGGACCCAGATGCTGCTGCTCAGAGCTTGGACACAGTTTTGAAGAGCTGATTTGAACATCAGGGCTCTTAATCTGGTAGAAGCTGCATCTATTTCATGTTGAATCTTACACTGTAGTGTGTAGGGTGGTAACAAAATTATGAGAACTATTTTTACAGCCAAGATGCAGCACAGGCACAGTAATAAACATGGTTCTTGCAGGACAACAGTCTTGAACTTCGCAATGCTCTGACAGTTTTCATGGCAACGAGCAAAGATCTTAAATTTAGCAACTGTCACAATGAATTAGTTATAACTTGCAGAGGGAAGAAAGGAAAGATAAAATCAAGGCTGCACTAGAAAAAGCTCTAAGTCTGTAATCGGGATAAGGCTTGTCACCAGCTCACCCAGAAGCTTTACACAGGGTGTCTGTGGACTTTTATGATACCAGTCCTTTGGTGAAAGCTTCAGATTCTCCAAAGCCCACTAAATAGTGGCAGGGAAAGGGAAAAAAGTCACCCCTACACAAATAAATCAGAACATGTTGCTGTAAGCAGTGATGTGAATGGAACTGGTGGCTTGTTTTTTACCTTGAGAACTGTGAAGACAGGTTTGGGATATGAGAGAAGCAAGGAAAGGGAAAGCCAAGTGAGATATTGGGAAAAAATTCCTCCCTGTGAGGGTGATGAGGCCCTGGCACAGGTTGCCCAGAGCAGCTGTGGCTGCCCCATCCCTAGAAATGTTGAAGGCCAGGTTGGATGGAGCTTGGGGAAATCTGGGACAGTGGAAGGTGTCCCTGCCCATGGCAGGGTGTGAAATGGGATGAGCTTTAAGGTTCCTTCCAACACAAACTATTCCATGATTCTCAGTCTTCCCAGCTTCTCCAGATCCCACCTCTCTCCTTCAGCTCGAGAAGCGATGCATACTGATGAATCCACCACTTCGCTTAAACACCCAGAACCAGTTAAGTGTAATTTTTAAAATCATGATTAAAAAAGGTGCATGGAAGCTTAGGGCAAGTGCAAGGAACATCAGTACCTTTGTGCAGGTTCTCCAGGGGCTCCAGGACACCCCTGCGGAAGGAGGCCATGGGGTCCTGCACGCAGGAGCGGAGGCTGAGCAGGCTCTGCAGGTGGGGCTCACGCAGCAGCTGCTCCCGGTACGCGACAAACTGCGGCGAGCGGCACAGCAGGGCGGCCACGTTGTGCACGAACTCGGGCACCAGGCAGGTATAGGCATTGTCGGCCTGGCAGTAGTGATACGCCACGACCTGGTGAAGAGAAAAGAACAAAACCCCGTGTCTTCATCAGAGCCACGGTGGGACCGTTGTAAAAGCAGCGGTTTTTCCTGCGGTGAGTTTGATCTGTTCTGGCAGGTGAAGTCTTTAAGAGCAACGAGTGTTAACTACCCATGACAAGAATCCAGACGGATCAGTTGGCAAAAACAGGCGCTGATCCTGAAAAATGACTGGACCTGCCACTTGAGAAATAAAGGAAATTAAGTTGTAGATGTTTGCAGAGATGGACAGTGACAGTAGTTGACATCTCTGAAGTGCTGTGCTTGGATTGTGCTCCAAGCTCTGTTAAAGGACTTGGTGCCAGTAATAACTTGTGATTGTTTTCTTGAACTTATTTTTTATTTGCTGTTTTCACATGTCAAGCTCTGTGGAAGTGGACAGACAGCACTCCCTGAGTCCATCACAGCAAGGCAGCACCTTGGAACTACAGTTCCCCTGAACTGGGGGCGATGCCAGGCTCACTGTACTTTACTGTGATCCCACACTTCATTCAAAAAACCAATTCAATTAAAAAAAAGTTCCTTTTTCCCCAGCTTTCCCCTGATTTTTCCAGCTCAGCAAACTCTGCTAGAACCCTGCTACATTCTGCCCACTTATTAAAATAAGCAGAAAACCAGTGATATCTTCTCAGGCCATGCTGCCAACTTTCTTTCCTTTCACAATATAAAAAAGGCTCTCAAAAATCTGTCCCTGCTTGCAAATCCCTCGGGAAGCTGCTCTGGCACCACTCCAGCCCAGCTTCTACTGCTGCCTTGCTGCCTCCAGCCTTGGGCACTGCTTGCCCATTTGGAATGAGCCTCTGCCAGGGCACAAAGCTTTTCTCCAGCTCCCATTCCCTGGGTTTTCTTTTCAAATGTCATTTAGTATCCAAAAATATCCTGGCAAGGCAGGTGGGAGCAGCTCTGTATCAAAACCACCACTGCCCTGGAGCACTGTAGCACAGAATATTGCAAAATAAATTGCATTTTTGAACGTGGGAAGGACAATATAGCTGAGGACACTGTACAAAGGAAATGCTGCGGCCTTTCTGGAGCTTGGGGCAGCTGGGATGAAATGTGCCCACGGCTTTGGACGTGAAGGCTTGGCTTTCTGTCTCTCCAACTGCAATACCTATCCCTTGGACTGCAGGAGGCTCCAGGATGGCCGGAGCAGTGAAGGATGCTACCAAGGAATGAACACATCAGGCTGTGGGGTCCTCATCCATTGCTGGCTCAGCACCGGCTTTTAATTTTCAAAATGAAATTACCAGTGAGGTATAATGCAATAATTTCCTTTCACAGTCAAAACGAGGTGTGACACATGCAGCGATGAGAAAGCTGGGCTGCTATTTCAAGCATCAAGCCGTAATACATGTATTTAAGTTTTAATGGATACCTCCAAATTCCTTGCAGAATTTTTCCTACCAGCCAGTTAAAATGTAATTAATTCTCTTAGAGAACAGCAAGCACTATGTAAAGTAATTATAAAGGTAATGATTTCTTTTCATCAACCTTATTTATTTGGGGATTAGAATTTGTGGATTTCACAGAATGAAGTTCGTAAGTTGCCAGTCCTTGATACCAGGTTCCACTAACTGAAATTACTCTGATTTCCTACACAATTGGTGTGTAGACACAAAAACAAAGTCTCTTTTAATGAGAGGCCAATTAACTTCTGTCCGGAATCTGAAGAGAACTATGTCATGGAAAAAGGGTCACATAATACTCTTGAAGGGAATGGTCACCACCAGATTTTGGGACACACATACAATTACAACCCAATTAACTTCAGCCCCTTCCCATACATTATGGTTGGACTTGATGATTTTAGATATCTTTTCAAACCTTAACAATTCGATGATTCCATGATTCCTGACCCTTGTGCTCAATTTACTGATGTATCAACTAAGCCTTATAACCAACAGGATAAACAACAGGATGTCAAAAGCAAAACAGTTATTCCAAGGATAATGGAAAATGCTGGAGGATGAGTGGGCAAGAGCCACATGAATGGAGCAGGAGGAAGAGGGTGGAGAGGGCAAAGGAGAGGGAAAAAATGAGGCACAAAAGAGATTGTGCATCAGTCATAAAGTACAGAGGATGAGAAGGGACAGAACTGTGAGGGAGGAAAAGAAAGGGAAGGGGAACAAGTAACATGGCAGGAGAGGGAGAAGATGACAGTATCAGGGGAAAGGCTGGAAGGACAGCATGAACATCAAAGAAGTGGGAGGGGCTGGAGATGGCTCAAAGGAAATAAGTTATTTTTCATTATTAGGACAGGCCAATTTTAAGCAGTTCTCCAGCACTACTCCTGACACAGAATCTACTCCATTTAGGCAGCATTCATTTGCCATCACACCTCTTTTGTGGTTTGCCTTGGCTTCCTTCTGGAAGCGTGTCATGCATGGACAGCCAATCCTCCTTGGACCAACCTCCCAGACCCCTGAGCTCACAGCAACACCCCAGTCCCTCCAGTGCTCTTAAAGGGTTTCAGCATTGTATTTTAACCATATTTCTGCACCTAACAAGATTTTTTTTTACACCCATACAAAACAGCTTCAAATAAATGCAGTGTAACACTTGACCTGCCACTATGCCACATGCGAGGCCCAACACAGGCTGTGATAATGGAAATGGCCATCGGCACCACTGTATTTTATCCACTGCACATGACTGTGACCCAGTATGTGGCATGTGGTGACCCAGTTTATTGGGAATGTTCATTACTTTTACATAGCTGAGTATGCTGGTAAATGCCCTCTGAAACTCGTTAGTGGCCCAGGGCATCAAGGCTCAGCAGCAATGAATCCCTCCGCCTCTGTGTAAGGTAGCACTCTCTTTTTATATGCCCGCAGCAATGTTAGTGATGCTTTGGATATGGCTTGGAGGGTGGGGAGAAGAGCCTCTGGAGCCACCAGCCGTGTTCAGCATCAGCAAAATGCACTAATGCAACAGACATGCAGCTCCTCCACCAGCTGCTCTGCACAGGGTACGACCCATTAGTGCAGCTGATCTGGGTTTCAGGTCCATTTGTTTAAGTGCTGCTACCACAAGCCACCACACAGCATCCAGAAACCCAAAGAATAAAGTTGTTCCCTGGGTTAGTTAAAACTAGGCAGCCAATCCATTAAAAATCCTCTGTGAGTAAAGGATAAACCTTCAGGGAAAAGGGGGAAGGTCAGCATGGCAGGACCGAGTTGAGCTCCTGCTTGCCAGTCAGCAGTTAGTTCTAAAATTAATGACTTGTTCATCTCTGACATTAAGAGCTAAATGCAACCTTTGCCCGCAAGAACTTACTGTACAAAAACCAGGCAGAAAAGTACAACCCTGAGTAATCCAGAGGAAGAAAAGCAACTGTTCGTTCACCTTTCATTTCTGTCATCATAGATACATAACTTCTGAATTTTGGGATAAGTGACATTTTCAAAGGGAAGGGAGTGGGTGAGAGGACAACAAGCTTCCCACCAGCATTCTGGAGCCTGCGCCAACCATCACCTAAAAATGTGTATTATTAATCTGCGTTTGTAACGATCTGCATTTCTCCAGCACGGTGACCTCAGCCCAAATCTGAGAACATCCTGCTCTGCTCAGTGCAGGCAGAGGTGGAACATCTGTACACAGCTTCATCCAGCTCCTCACGTATGGTTCATCTAGCTCCTAAAATAACCCTAACAATCGTGGTTGTCCATCACTGTCAACACTTTCTTCTGTACTTCAATGCTGACGTTAGCGTAAATGCCACTACAAAACACACACATTCAAGAAATACTTTTCCATCCAGATTGACTGAAAGGTTCTTCCCTTCCTTTGGCTCTTTTTCCTTCAGCCAGTTGGACAAAACCTCCTTAAGGAGGTCATCAGCAATGCTTTTTTTATTTCACAGCTACTGACACAGGAATATGTTGTTCCTCTCCCCCTTCCTCAAGCACCAAAGGACATTCCAATCTTTTTTCCGCCTTCTTTTCTTTTTTGTATTAGACTTTGGAAAGCCTTTAGCTTATCTATATGAAGGTTTTCCTAAACTGTACGCACAAACACCTGTTGGAGAATGTGGCATCAGACATTCAGATTTAGCAGCTGAATTATTTTAACCAACTATTTTTACTATTGTCTACCAGCCATTTGCTCAGCTAAGAGTTCAGCATCTTCAAAGCCTCAAAATTCTCACGATGCCTCAAAGGCAAGTGAGACATGTGTGACTGAGTTTCTGAAGGAGGCGACTGCCTGCACAACAAAGAGCTCCATGCTGCTGTTTTAACGGATTTTCAATTCCATTGCCAGGTCAGTAATGCTTTTTCCCCCAGCGCCACAGAGATGTTAAACCCCACAGCTGTGGTAGGACAGGGAGTGTTTGTTTTATCGAGGAGGACATCACATGGCACAGCTCTTTCCAAGCAAATCAATTTACCTGCTGTTGACAGCAAGGATTCCTCAGTGGTGATGCCGAGCTGCGCTACCCAGGAGGCTACTACGAGTGCACTATGCACATGACTTCCAGCTATCAGTTTGACAAACATCCTTAATCATTTCATTTGTCTTTATTTTTCTTCCTGAGGCTTGATAATCCATCACAGTCACTGTTCATAGTGTGCTGCACAGCCCTTCTGGAAAGGGTTTTGATGCAATAAACCAAATTGCTGTTTATGACAAAGCATAAACAGAAACATGGAGCGCAAAAAAATTAATTAAAAAATTGAACAAAACAAAAAACTCCTATTCTTTCAGAACAATTCCCCTTCAAGGAGGGAAATGAAGTTCTGAGTGAGGATTTAAGCATGTGCTTTATTTCAATGCATGTCTTCATCCAGCACACCTGGAAGCCACCCACTCTTCCTAAATAATAAACCACTAACACCTGGTTACCTGTTCCTTCCAAGGACTATTATCTGCAGGGATCACTTTTCCTTTACTAGCCAAGGAATGGGAATGAGGCAGATGAGCTGCTGGTCTCCAAGGTTCCCAAAAGGGGTAACAGCAATGCTGGGAACAGACCCAAGGCCTCTGAATGCTGAATCAAGCCATGCCGCGGCTCTGAGTCATCCCAGGAACTGTTTGCTGAACACGATGGAGCTTTTAGGAAATTCCATGTGCTGTGTCAGCAATTCGGGCTTAAGAAGCAATTCCAAGTGCTGTAAGGTCAACTCATCAGCCTTGGCATTGATGTGTTCATCAAGGCCTGACGTCTGGAAGCTGGGGACTGTTGTTTCTGGAATCTGCCTACATTTACAGTAGTGAGGATTTGCTGGGAGATTCCCGATCTTGCTCCCAGGGTGTAATCCTGCTGCAGGCACTATGGGCAGCCAACCTCAGCTGTTGGGTTCTGACAGCAACACACTGGATCTATTCAACAAAAAAAATTTTGGCTAAAGGATGAGGAGGACTTTAAAACCCTTTCTTAAAGAGTCTGCAGCCAAGATGTAACAACCTATTTTTACTTTAATTTTGGCTGTAAGAATTGTTTCTTGCACTTTCTCCAGTGATGAGAGATGCCAAAAACCTTCAGGGAGTGATCTATATCATGGATGTGACATAGCATTTGAAAGAGCCATATTCCTTACCTTTTCCAGCAGGAAACTGAAGCTAAAACTGCCTCCATTTATCAATTCCATACCCAGCAGGATGACTTGAGCACTCAGGGGAAGAAAGCTGAGATAGATGAGGCATTTTAAGGAGAGATAGCACACTTTACTGCCCTTTCTGGTAGTCTGCAGAGCTTCAGATTTGCACGGAATACAATGACTAATGCATCCTGAACAAAACCAGACCTGGACATTGCATTGCTTTCAAGAACTCCACGTGGAAGAGGAGAGTGTCAAGTCTTAATATTTATTTACACAGCACACACTCCCTGCCTGGCCATCTGGGTGCAGCAGGAAAGCAGACAGGACAAGACAGTATCTGGCACAAAAAGCCAAGCAAAACACTTCCTGGTAATAATTTAGAACAAAGACTTTTCTTGTTATTTTCCTCTCCGAAGTGGGAGCAGGTGACAGGAAAGCATTAACTGCTCCCATCCTCCCAAAAGGTGTAGGAGGAGCGAGCGCAAACTCCTTGGAAGTCAAAGCAATAGAATGGCACCTTCCCACCACCACAGAAATAGGGTTAAATCTCAGTAATACAATAAAATTCAAGCTGTAAAACTCACGTACATAAGTGACAGTGTTCCATATGTTCCATACAAATTACTCCTGCCATGACATCAAGTAATTTGTGTATTGCTCCAAAGGCTATGGTCTACTTTGGGGAATTTTCCAAAAAATTCCCAAATGCACACACAGCAGTAACACTCAGCCTGTGCCTTCCCCAAGTACAGTACCTGCCGTTTTCAAACAAAGCACCGCTCAAACATGGGGCAATTCTGTTCTCAGTGATGAAGGAAAAGCATAATTATTTTGGTAATTCTGTCAAATCCTAACATTTGTAAGGAGAAAGTAGTGTGGCTGGGAAAGACAAACCCTCAGAGTAAGAAGGGAGCGTATTTGATGTGGTGGGAGTTTCATTTTAGAGAAGTAACCTTCCTGGGTAATAAAACTCCATCCAGAAGTCTCTCTTGAGGCTCCCCAAGTGAGCATTTGAACGCACAAATTTTCGAAGTGATGCCAAGCAGGAGAACTTCCAAGCGGTCCCATTAAACCTGACGTTTTCCCAAGGACCGCAAAGCCCCGAGTGGGGTGTTCCCGTACCTGCGAGGCCAATCTCCGCATGGCCTCCTCCTGGCGCCGGCGCATCTCAGGGGTCCCTGGGCAGCTCCCGCTCGTGATGGACGGGTGGGCAGAAGGCGGCTGGGTCAAGGGCAGCTCTCGGTTGGCATCCATGTCTGTCCAAGGAAAGAGGTTAGGAATTGCCCTAGCACAAGCACTAACATTACTATTACAGACCAGGCAGCTGCTGTTTTCTGGGCATGGCAGTTAAAATACTTCCCACAAATACTCTGGTTGGGATTTCTGGGATTTCCAGGCCAGAAGCTCCTCAAGAAACTTCTTTTGGAAGCAGGAAAGGACCACTAAGAAAAAGCCTTGATCTTTGTCTTATTCACCTTCCCCACTGTAATTTCATTGACTTTAAAATAATGACAATAATGGAGTGAACTGGGCACTCTGGAAGGCTCTGCCTTCAGGTTTGGTAGAGTTGAATGCAGAGCTCTCCTGCTCTGCACTTCTGTCAACAGACTTTCCCTTGTTATGAACAATCACTGGTTAATTTGGTTCCAAGTCCTCCTTCAGCACAGAGAGCCAATTTTTCTGAATTACAGGCCTATTTTCTAACATAAATAAATGAAGAACCCCAGCTAACACAGCCATCTGAAGCCCATTAATTTAATCGGGGGAGAGGAGCAGAAGCAGCACCAGGATCTGGAAAAGGCTTGCATGCAAATAATAAATTATCCTGGAATAATCTCTGGCAAGTTTAACTGTGTTCTAGCGCATTTTCGCTGCTTCTTTTGCCTGGCAAAGCAGAAATTGGCTTTACCAGCAGATTGCTACCGAAGCTTATCCACCTGGCCTTTGTGGATAACATTCCCAAACCATTTTTATTTTCACTCCTAAGTACTCATATGGAGGATTTTTGAATGACACCACGATGTGCAGCACTTGGTGATGTCTAATTACTGATTATTTTAAGAACAACACCACTCTGAAATGCAGTCTGTGCTGGCAGAGGATTCTCCTGACTGGATTGCTGCAGTGCATCCCTGAGCTTGACTGGAAATAATCATGCAAACAATGACCCATTTAATGGCAAACAACAGAGGAGGATGACTGCTGCCTCCATAATTAAACCCTGAATGTGTTAGAATGAGGCACGTTCTTGATTCTGAGCATAACACCACCGTCACCTGTACTAATTTTCCGAGAGAGGAAATAGAAGTATGAGTCTGTATTGAAGCCAGTTTAATAATGCTGACTGCACAACTGCTGCAGTAGTCAGATCACCTGATTAGCACTAATTAATTAACACAGATTTAATAAGCATAATAGATTCTTTTTCAGTATGTAGAAAAAGAAATTACAAAGAAACTTATCACAAAATCAGAGATGAATCACAGAATATCCTGCATTTGAAGGGACCTGCAAGGATCTTGCAGAATAATTATTATCTTCTATAGACAGACTAGAACTTGTGATCTCTTTAGGAACTCAAGTCAAATTAATTATTGATTCTGAAGGTTTCCATCCTAATAAATAACACTGAGGAATCATTCAGCTTTCAACTTCATAGACACACCAGAGTGAACTAAACAATGTGTTAAGTGGGACAAAGGATCTTCATCATCTGTGCACGAAGGGTGCGGGGCACCTCACGTGAGAAATCCAGCGCTTGGACCAGAAGTTAAGCACAGTCATCTCTTCACTGTCCACCATCACCCTAAGCAGGCTGGGGACACACACTCGCAGTTGGTGCACTGCAGAGCTGCTGTTAAAATACAGAAACAAGCACTGCCTTTCACTACACATTGTTCATTTAGCTCTGACAAATGACACTATTCAACATGCCAACCCCTGGTGACATTTCAGCTCTTCCGACAGGGCAAGACCACAGCATTCCAGTAAACAGATTTAACTACAGCTTCACTGAGATACAGTGACCTACATCCTCGAAGATACCTTCAGGTACCTAACTCAGTATTTTTAGTCCTGTCTTACTCATTTACTGAGAGCTGAGTGATTTTAAAATGTTGTCATCTCCACCAGCAAAACTGTCAGCGTGCAGTGATGGGAACTGGATGGGACCAGAGGAGGCAGAGCATGGGCTACATGGGCTCGTGACCCCCATGGAATATTTATACCATGATTCAGTGAGATAAACAATCCATCTGGGAAGGAGAATGCACTGGCATGGATTCATAATCCTTGAATACTGGCTGCCTCATCCAGCTGGAGATGTCATGAGCAGGGGGACTGGACTACATGACCTTTAAAGGTCCCTTCAAACCCAAACCATTCTGTGATTCTATGATTCTAAAATTGGAGTCTTCCCAATCAGAGAAAAGTCTGTGATGTTTCTAAGCCAGATAAGTCAGAGACAGACTACTCTGACTCTTCAAAAAGCAGCCTTGGAACAGGAGCAGTATAAAAGCTGCCTGTAGCAGTACCTAGAGGGACTCCAAGAGAGCTGAAGAGGGACTTTCCACAACGGCATGGAGTGACAGGACAAGAGGGAATCCTCTCAAGCTGAAGAAGGGTAGATTTAGATTAGGTATTAGGGAGAAATTCTTCCCTGTGAGGGTGGTGAGGCCCTGGCACAGGGTGCCCAGAGAAGCTGTGGCTGCCCCATCTCTGGAAGTGTCCAAGACCAAGCTGGATGAGGCCTGGAGAAACCTGGGACTGTGGAAAGTGTCCCTGCCTACGGAATGAGATGATCTTCAAGGTCCTTTCCAACCCAAACCATTCAGGGCTTCTATGACATATTTCTCACAGGCCCTTCCTTTGCTTGACAGCAAAGACTACGCTGATTTCTTGGGGCTGAAGAGAAACGGGGTTATTTCAGCCAAGACCACTCTAAAAGCTGACCTAAAAGCTCTCTGAGTTTTGGAGACCCCCATGCTGCTGTCCTTACGTTTCGGAGAGGCGTGGGGGCTATCTGAAGCTATCTGCCTCATCCTGGTGCCATGGCAGCTGAGCGCAACCAGCCTGGAGATGATGGCGGTTTTCCCAAAGCCGATATTCCCGACAATCACCACCCCGCGGTTGACGCTGGCGTTCGAGCTCTGCAGCTGTGCATCAATCTCGTGGAACACCCAGTCCCGGCCCACGAACACGGACTCAGTGGTGATGCTGGGCACCTCGAAGAGCAGGGGCTTCAGGGAGATGTCGGGGGGTCTGTAGGGTGCGAAGCGCACTGGAAAGGGAGACGTGAGAAGAACATCAACATCCACGCTAGAGGGGAATGCAGAATTTGGAAATAGATGTTTTATCTTGCACAGGAATCTTTCCATTGTGAAAGGTAAAAGGAAAACACAATTCAAACACAATTCTTTATCACCCACAGGTCTGTTGTGAAAGCACCTGTCTCATCCACAGTATTTTCCACCAAAGGATTTTATAGGGAGTAGCTTATAGCTAGGGAAAAATTGTGTCTGGAAAATTAATTTTCTTGCTTAAATCCACTACAACTAAAGGCCCTGGGCAGAATGCTGCACTCTGCACAGCATCTCCTGGGAGACAGGATTGATGGTTTAACACAGAGACACACAGTTCAATCCAATGAGCCCACAACCATCTCAGCACATATAAGTGTTAATTCTATCTAAGCAAAGTTATTTCAATTCCTCTAAAGTAACTAAGTTAAACCAGATTGCTGACAGGATGTTCCTGTTTGGCAATTAAAACATTTTCTCTTTTTGCAAGGAAAAATTATGTTTAAAGCAACGTAAAGTTATCAAGAAGAGCAAGAAATACCTCCCCAACAGACCACGTGTGCTGGTGCTGATGAAATACTGTGCAACTTCTGAAGAGCTCAAGCAACAATTTACAATACTGAACTGAAACACTGCCCACCATACACAGCTGGGCTCTTTCCTGTGGCTGAAAACATCTATTCAAGCAACCCAGATCTGGGTGTATTATGTTAAATTAAGCGAAGTCTATTTCCTTTACTTGATTTAGACTGCAACTTTTGGATAGTAGGGAAAATTTCTTCACTTAAAGGGCTGTTCAGCCCTGGCACAGCCCCAGAGGGATTTAAAAGCCATGTGGATGTGGCACTTGGGGACACCGGTCAGTGGTGGCCTTGGCAGTGCTGGGGGAAGGGTTGGATTTGATGAACTTACAGGATGCATTTCAAACCTTAATGATTCTGTGATTCTTTGAAGTGTCATCTTAAACATCTACATCCACTAGGATGAAACCAGTTCCTGTTTTTCCCAGCCTCTGTGCCTAAAAAGGCTAAACTATTTTTTAGTGTTTCTAAGAAAAACAAAGTAAAACTCTCTTACCCACAAGTATTAAATACATACCGTGAAGAAAATCCCTTGAAAATTATAAAAACAACTTAAGGAAAACATATCACTGCCATATTACATATACGTATCAACAACATACTGGGGGAGCGGGAACCATCCTCTTCTCTATCCCAGACCTCACCCAAACATCTTGGTTCTTCCCACCCTGCAGCGCTGCTGACATTTGCTTTTTGGAGAAGAAAACCCATGGTACATCACAGCCATCAGCTTGTGCCTTGGGCTACAGCAACCTGAACAGCCTCAAATCCCCGGGGAGAAAATAGGGAGAACAAAAATTACCTTCCCATCCTATTAAAAACCTGTCACTGGGATGAATCCTTGTCATGCTCCTAGTGCTGGGATTCCTCTATTGCTCCCCTGCTTAAAGTAACTGATTTAACAAGAAATAGCAGAGACAATCTCCCATTTAGTCTCTCTCACTGGGATTCTGGAACACTGGGAGCAGACAGCAGGCTGTAATGTGTCCCCCAGCACGGGGCCAGGAATGTCTTCACTATTTCAGCCCAGTGCCAACACTAGGGATATTAAAATTAAACCCAAGTTTAGGATTTCCAGCTGGAACAAAGAGCTGCTGTTTGCAACAGCCCAGATTGATGCAATTTCACAGCAATAGCTGCAAAATGCAGGATTTCAGGGAAGAACCCCCCTCATGCATATGCAATGACAGGAAAATATTTCCAGATAGTGATGGTTTGCTTTTTCACATCATCTTCTCCCTCTTGTTTTAAAAACAGCACAGCACCTCAGCTAGGATCAGAAACAAATTCCAAAAAAATTGAAACACTGCTGCTATTCTCATGCAACTGTCACAAAAAGGGGGGGAAAAGGAACAAAACGCAAAAGGAAAATATGTAGTGCTACAAGGGTTTTTAAAGTGTGTCTGGAAAACAATTTGATTCTGTTCCTACAATAAAGTTGAATGTTTTGGATGCAATCACCGCAAATTACACAGCCTTGGCAAGCTGCTGCCTCCGAACATATGGAAATTTGGTCTGTCAAACTTTGCTTTCTTCACTTACTGACTGCTAATGCACTTCTAGAACTGCCTCAGCAGCCAGGGGGATTTCATTACAGACTGCCATCCAAAGCTCGCAAACCCACTCTTTGGGGGGCTCATGTCTTTGGTACCAAAACCCCACCTGTGCCTTCCAGCTCCCCAGTTCCTCACCCTAAGATGGTGGGCTCAAAAAAACCCTCTGGGGAACAGGAAAGTTTCATGTATGGCCACAAGAAACACCTTTGTCTATGCTCAGGCGAGAATAAACCAGTCTTATGGCACAGGAACAACCTGAAAATGTCCCAGATGAGCTTTCTCGGCCATTTACTCATCTGTACAACAACAAATGAAGGAACTGAAGCATTAGCCTGGTGATCTGCTGCAGACTCAGGGCTGTCACAGTGACAGCTTAACCACGGGGTCAAAGACTCAGCTCAGATTAAAAGAGGAATGAAGTTGAAGGGTGGGCTGAAATCCCAAGGACATGGAGCAAATCGAGCTGGAGCTGCCTGGGAATTAACAAAACACCAAAATGTCAGCCCTGGCTCCTCTTCTCATTGCTAATGTCTTGTTTGTGGAATTTGCCACAAAGAACCACAAAAATTTCCCCTCTCAAAAGGCTTTTCAGAAGTCAAAGGGCTGCCTGAATATGGGCATTGTGAGCATCCCTACACACACTGGCTGAGCTGGTGGCCCTGTCACTGCACTGGTTTCCTTCCCCACTGGCACACTGCAGAATGCAAGGGGGAACTGCAATCCCTGGCCTTGATCGAAAAAATAAGAAAGAGCAATAGTATTCCATAAAATTTCTCATTTTTAGTAACTTATCGAAGTATTAAGCCCAAGGAGACCAGCTGAGAGCTGGGGGTGTTCATTCTGGAGAAGAGACAAGAGAAGGCTCTGGGATGACCTTACTGCAGCCTTTCAGTGCCTAAAGGGGCTCCAAGAGAGCATGAGAGGGACTTTAGACAAGGGCCTGAAGGGACAGGACAAGGGAGAATGGCCAGAGGGCAGGGTTGGATGGGATATTGGGAAGAAATTCTTCCCTGTGAGGGTGGGGACGCCCTGGCACAGGCTGCCCTGGGCAGCTGTGGCTGCACCTGTGTGAAGTCTCCAAGGCCAGGCTGGACGGGGCTTGGAGCACCTTGGGACAGTGGGAGGTGTCCCTGCCCATGGCAGGGAGTGGAACAGGATGGGCTTTAAGGTCCTTTTCAACCCAAACCACTCTGGGATTCTGGTTTTCACACGGTTTGCACATGGACGAAGTGGCTGCTGTCCGAGTTCCGCACCCAGACTCCCCCACGACTGGGAAACCCCGAGGGCCCCCTTGTGCTCCCACCTCGCAGGTCCTGCTGTGCCCGGGCGCTGGCCACGCTCTGCCGTGGCATCCGCAGCGAGGTACGCAGGGGAGTGTGCCTCTGCTCATCCAGGTACGCCAGATCTTCCAGGTGTGCTGAGCTGGTGGCTGCCACGAGAAAGCAAAGACCCACATCACACCTGGCTTTTGGATCTCATACTCTGGTTATTGCATTTTTCAGTTTTCAATGAAAATACACGGAGATGTAACTACCTTGAGGCAACAGAGCTGATTTTCCCTAGGAAGAAGTGTTTTGGTGACTTTTGCTCATGTCTCATTGGTATTTGCTCTGGTTTGGTCTCCTGTTGGTGTTCACAAATAAAAGAAGATATACGGAAAATGGAGACAGGGAGTCTCTTGTATCCGATCTCAGTTCTGCCAATCACAACTCAATCATGTCTCTGCAAAGCTGACAGAGACACTCAACACTTCCTATAGGTGAAAGACAACTCACCAGTGCAGTTTATGCTGAAGCCCACAATTTCTTCTTCATTTATTTTAGAGGTATTTAATTCAGATATTAACATCTTTGTGTCCCTAAAGCCAGAATTAGTGGCAGAAAAGTTAAACTTTCAACAGCCCAGCAAAAATACATGAATAAATGAGGAAAATGTTATCTGAACTAATGAAGATAACTGTACTATTCCAATGTGACTTGCTCATGGGAGAATTTAGTTTCCTTTCCAATGTTGGATTAAATAGGAATAATTTACTGGTGTCTGCTGAATGTGCCATCACCACACAGATAAGCACAGCTGGGGCAGACAAGAACACTGGCCACAAAGCTTCTGCCATGGTAATGACTGGAAAATAGGAGAAAATGTGGCTTAAAAAAATAAATTTGAATCCCTTGTCTCTGAATTTACGCACTGTTCTGCCATTTCAGACCATTTTCAGCCAAGGCATTTACAGACTATTACAAAGCAAAGGAATGAGAAGTTCATTGTATGAAGTCATCTTTCCCATTATAAACAGAAAACTTTAAAATAACTCTGTGCAGATTACCAGCTCTGGTCTTCTTCTGATAAGCATTTCCAAAATTCACATTAAAGATTTACCCATGGAAATCAGTACTGGGCTGCCCAGGACTCTCTATCCAATACTGCTTTTATTTCTTCAGTTTTCAGTCAGTTTGGACTAAGTCATTAAAAGACTTCTCCAAAGACTGCCTGTGAAGCTGACATTAATTATTCACTGTGAATTGGGTAATCTTTTGATGCAGCTCTTCAGAGTTGCTCAGGGCACCGGACTTTGGATCCTTTCTCCTTGTGACCGAACACAAGATGCAACAATTCAACAAAACTGAAAGGCAGAACATTTTGAAACTGAGAGAAACACTTTTTTCATACAATGGTTAATGACCATGTAAACACCTTTACAGTATGGTGTTGCAGTCAAAAACTAAGCAAGATTCAGAGACCTGGGGTAGGGAGAAGGGGCTTAAACTTGGCAGCAATTTTTAATGCTGTTCTTCAAATTGCCTAAGCTCTCTGTTTTAAGAAAGAGAATAAGAGAAAGATGGACAGAGGACAGCCGATAAACAAGAGGAACAAGAGGAACAACAAGAAGAAGAGGAGATAAAACCATCCCAGTCTGTTTTCAGAAGTTGTAAACTGCTCGGTGAGAGCAAGGACATGTTACATTCAGTGACTGCACTTTGTAAGCTGCTATAAAAATGGGTATTTTTGTGCTGTTTTGCAAGATATTTGGGGAGAACCTTAAAAAGAAAGCTAAAAAGAAAGAAGAAGGAAAAAACCCCATCAGGTATAACTGCTGCCATGCTTTGCTTCCCAAGAACAGATCGTTTGTATAGAAATTCAACTTCATTTGAAAAAAAATGAGAAGAAGAGCCTGTTTTAGCAAAGCTGTGAATTCATTATTATCTTAAAATGTGGAATACCATGGAATACCACTAAAAGAAAAGCAGCTTTTTTGCCCCACTCCTAGCTACACTTTGTCTCCACAATGACAACCTTGAGGCTCAAAATTAATGCAACTGTTTTCTGGTGGGTTAATTTTCAGTTGGATTAGTCAACTAATCTGGTTTATCAAGTGGTTACCCAACGTGTGTCACTGGAGCAAGGACATGGAATTGGCAGCTTAGCATTAACTCTTTGAGCAATGTCACCTTTGCAGACAGGCTTAAATCAAACCTGAAACCACACCTGGTTTCCCTTTCCCACCATTCAGGCACAAAGATAATGAGGTTAAACTGTTTGGGGGAAACAACCCACATAAATCCATTACCTAAACCCCATAATTTTCTGGTGCCATAAGATTATAGGAGCTAATTACTGATAATTTGATGATAAAACGTTAAGCCAAATCTTGAATTCTCATCATAGTTACTTCCACGATTTAACCTGGGACATGAACTGTGTTAGCTGACAAAAGCAGCAAAATCCCTACCAAAAGTAAACATGCAGCAGGAAAAGCTGTTCCTGAACTTTGCTGGATAGTTTCCTCTTGATATAGTATTTGCCTCTAAACACACCAGCAAGTCAACAACTTCCAAAGACAATTAAATCAACACACATATTTAAATTTATGGTGCCCAGCCTACTCTGTTTGCTTTGGAAGGTGTTTACACAGTGTCATTTATAAGGAATTCATCTGAACTGAGCAGGCTATGCAAGCAGAGTTTTCCAGGTTTTTCCTATCCCCTCTTTCCAACCTGAAATCTCAGATTTTCAGTCTGTGCTGCACCTCATTGCTCTGGGCTTGTACTTCACCATCTAGAAATCTCTTTTCTACATCACTTTTAGGTCTGTGACTGGCCAAAGTGGGATTAAAAAGGAAACCTAATCCAGTTATGCAATGCAGCCTGGTTCACCAAGGGATGCTGATTTAACAGACAATATCCTGGACTCTTTGGGGTATCTCTCAGAATCATTTCAGGAGCAGCGGCCACCAGGACTCAGAATTCAACGTGTGGATTTCTCCAAGTGTCTACACAGACAGACACACAGACAACACAATGTTTTACCCCAGAGAAGTTACCCAGCAAGAAAAAAATACGGGGCAATAAAGGAATGGGGAGTAATTTCAGGCAAGCAGCTTTGCAGCAGAGCTTTAATATTTCTAATCCTATCTCTTTTTTCTGCCCTGCTGTTACCAGCTTCAGGGGGACAGTCAGCAGGCTGGTAAACGACATCAATAAGGTATGGAAAAGCATCATTTAGAAATGTTTCAAAGAGCAGACATGAATTTAAATGAAAATAATGTTGATTTTATGCCAAGACATAAAATGTCAGTCATTAGCAAGGTTCTGTGAGATGTTAGGGGCACGGTCCACCACGAGTGATGGGACCCAGAGCAAATCTTCTGTAGACAGAAAATACCACCATTCTCTTAACTCCAGAGCTCTTAAGATCTTCAGAGAACATCAGACACTTGATTTTACTTGCAATGAATCCTTTGAAATAGTAGAAATGGCTATGATGACTTGGCACCTTAAACCCAAGATATTTGCATTGTAATGACATTAAAGAATCTGTTTTTTTATTTTTAAACATATTCTCCTGTAATCTTGTTGTACAATTTTGTAAGAAATGGACCATAAACTGCTGAAATAACCATTAAACACCATCAGAAACAGTTTTCCACACAAGAATTTTCTGTTTAGAACCAATAAGTCAAACTAAAAGACAACTTTTGTCATTCTTAAAGCTGATGACTCCAGAAAGGAGATTTCTTCTTGGATAAAGAAACACAAGAAGGGCTGTGGCATCAGTGTGCTGTGTCTGGCTCTCACCTAAAGGCACAAACACGAATTTCTTACCTGCTACTGAATTTGGCCGTGGCATAAGGTAAAGAGGAATTGACTGCACCGACTGGGACAGAACCGTCTCCAGGTTCCTCTCCGGGATTTTGTTGAGGCTGTAGGTGGAGGCCGTCATGTTCTCATCCACGCGGTACAGGCAGGAATCCATGCTGGATTTCTGGGATTGCCAAGGTTTCAGGTTTCCTCCAGATCCAAGTTCTTTACTGCTTTCCCCTCCATATTTAGTACGTTCCACATTTTCAGAGTAACTTGTCAAAGTAGCTTAAAGGAAGAAATTATAAACAAAATGAGTAACAAAGCAAGAATGGCTTGAACACACGCTGCTCAATGCCGAGCTGAGCCATGCAAGAGACAAAAATGATCCTCATCATATTTTCCACATCCATATAAATCAGAGATTATGGATTTTAATTTAATGATACTGTTGCTGCTTATGACTTCTAAAAGAACATTTAAGCTCTAATGTTTTGGCTCATACTGTTAAAAGTCATTTGTAATTACAAAGAGTATTAAAAATTCTGTGCTGCATTGTATTCAAATATACCATTCCAGAAGGAACAGAAATTATTTAGGAGGAAACACTATCACAGCTCCTTGTGTCTTTTAATTGGCATCATAGTTTCTACCTTTCCATTTCCAGGAAATGTTTGCAGAAGTTTGCAAGGTCTTGCAAGGTCTGACACTGAGAAGCCTCCACTGACCTGCCTGAACAACAGAGGTTATGTAAGACTCAGCATTAACTTTTCGGGCAAGCTTGAATCATTGTGAAGCTTTCCATAACCATGAAGGTTAAAATCTTGCTGCTCTTTAAATAAAAGCTTAAGTCCCATCCAATCTCATGCCATCACCAGCTAAAATGCTAAAAAGAAGCCACTTATTACAGTATCCAAAGTAACACCGTGGGAGCTGACAACACTCAACTCTCCTCTAGCTGTCTTCTCAGCTGCCTTTTCACTTTATTCTTTCTTTCAATTTTTCATTCTTTTTTCTTCCATCTACTGGGCTGGACCATAAACCAAAGTCAACCTCAGAGTTTACCACCTGTTCTGTGTCAGTTCCTTCAGCTTTGAACTCTCTTTTTTCCCAGTAATGTAATCAGCACCTGTCGCTAACCTGTTACCTCCCAGTATTTATGAACCAGCATTCGGGGTCAAACCCAAACCTTGATGCCTCGGTGGTTTAACAGGGGGACGGCAGAAGTGTTGTTTCATGACTTTGTGGTTTCTCACCCTGACATCAATTATGAATCACATCCCATGTGCAACTTCGCTTTCTGCTTTCTCCTTATAAAGAAATGGAGAAAGAATTGGATTGGGATTCACGGACAGTCCTTCTGTGTGTACACAGAGATGGTGTACTTTGTGTGGTTGGGATTCTGTGACCCCCAATGATTTTGCTCAAGAGCTGATAAGAAACCTGAGAAGTGAGCTCCCTTTTCACTTCCCTAACCATCAAACCCATAACTTACAACACAAAGGTGCACTAGTGAACAAAAGCTCACTAGTCACCGAGATGAGACATTTTTCAGGAAGCTCGTCTTCGGGGAATGAGCCCAAATAGAAGCCGTGGAGATTCAAAAAAAGGTCTGTACTTCTCAGAAATGTTATTCATTATTAACAGAACATTTCATAATACTGATGAGAATGTCAGAATTCAAATGCTTTAACTGTAAGATCACAAAAATATTTAACCTGAGTTAAATTTATCTTTATGTGCCTTTTGAGCTGCTCTTTGTTCCCTTCTCAAAGCAGTTAAAGTTGGAAACAAATCCATCTTGTTTTATTGTCAGCAGCATCTATTCTGCTTAGCAGCATCTATTCTGCTTAGCAGGCACTTAGACGAATTTATTAACAAACCTATTTTTAACCTGCAAATACATAAATCTGTAGAAGGTAGCATCTTGATAAAAGCTCAGGAATCAGGAAAAAACCCAGCAAAATAAGAATAAGTGGAAAAATCTACAGGCCAGGGACTCCCAGGAGGGGACCAGGATCCTTTATATGTTACTTTCCATCAAATAAATCCACAAAATCTAAGTGAAGGCATCTGGTGCACATGGTACCAGACCTGTGCACTTCACCACAGCAGCAGGGCCAGAGGATTTCCACTGCTCACTGCTTTCCCTTTCAAGCTGCTTTTCCCTCATACTTGTGTCCCTGCTCAGGATGATCCCCTGACAATTCACTGGGCAACAGAGTGCGGATCGTCACAGGGAGAAAGTGTGGTCCCATTTCAACCTGGGGTGTATGAATGCACCTCGACAGGAAGATGCCACATAGAAAACAGCCATTCCTTAGGAGATGGCTGCTGATGTCACGAAGTGCTGCTTGAACATCACTTGGATAAGCTTTGCATACTGGCAAGAAACATTTGCTGTTTATTTTACAGGACTGCTAAGACTGGTGGAGGTTTTCCTGTATTCTGCTGCATTCCAGCAGCAAAGCTTCTGAGCTCACACTGGAAGGGCTGGGAGGTGCAAAGTTCCCCCATTGCAGCACATGATTTTTTTACCAGTTTTCTTTTCAGTAGCAGATTTTTGAACATTAACAGTTGGCTGCTTTTACACAGTGAGAGCCAAAAAATCCTGGGAGCTATTCAGAGGTTACAGTCTGGTCAGGATTTTCACCTGCCACTCTGTTTTACATGGAAAGGATTCTGTGGCATCCAGGAGAAAGGGCTGACTTGCTCCTACCTCTCCTCTTGGCTCACCTTCTCCCCCATTCCCCACTGCTTTTCTTTTACAAATAAAGAATATCTGCATTTGAAGATCTGGGCCTTGTAACTTTTTTTTATCCTTTCAACATAGGCAGACTGAGCTTCCCTTTACTGCAGAGGAACAAAAATTTCAAAGTAAATCTGTTCTAACCCAAGGATGCATTTATTAAAGCCATCACTAAGCATGAAGTAGTCTCCGTGCTCTGCAGATCAGAGACAGGACACTTTTTTCTTTAATAATTGAAATTATGTAAGAGGTGACATACAAATGGACAGGAATAACTCCAAGAGGACAAGCCATCAGAGAAAACCTGACTGGTTAAAATTTGGTCTTTACCTCCAGATTAGAACACCACAGCATCCACTCTCCCCTCATGTGGACAGTTATGCTCTTAATGCAGCTCAGTTGGTGTCACACTCTGATTTAACTTTGACAAATGAATGTTGTGTTAGTAATAGAGACATGTAAAATGAACTTGGCATGTACAAAACTTCCTGGGGTGTCCCCCAAGGTGACTCCTGAGGTTAGTACTGTGCAGGGCCAGGAGTTAGACTTGGTGATCCTTGTGGGTCTCCTCCAACTCAGGATATTCAGCAATTCTGTGATTTTAAAAACATTTTACACTAAGCAAAATCACACAGAGAAAAGCAATTATGCTTATGGGTGTAAGGATGGTCTTCCCACCTTCATTAACTGCTTTCTGTCCTTTGATAATTCTCAAATATTTTGCAAATAGCACATTTACCTCCTGGGACATGTTACAGCCTCAGTGGTTTTAAAATATGAAGTTTGGTGGTGATTTGGCATTGTGAGAGTTGGAGGTGATGCTCGTGACAGCTCAGGACTGTCAGGTGGCAAACATGGAGAGATCATCCCAAAACCCTAATTTTCATCAAGATGAATAAGAAATATATTGGAGCTGCCTCTTACCAAAATACACCTACTAGGAGCTACTGGCTAATATTTTAAATCACTTATTTTGGAGAAACAGGAGGCATCATGGCCCAGGGAACACAAAATGCTCAGGGAAATGTTTACTCTTTTTCTATACAGAAAATTTGCACAAAGCCACCAGTAGTTCTGACAAGGACTCTCCAACAGATTCACACCTTGGAGGTACCACATGAAGCTGCTCCAACTGAAAGCCCGTGATCACAGTCCTCCTCCCAGAAAACAAGAGAAAGAAAGAGACATATGAGGTATGTACCCAAAACCAAGGAATGAACCTGAAAGGGCAACCTGACCCCAGACCCTCCGGAAACCATGGAGCTGATGAGTTCCCAAAGGGGAGAGCAGAGCACAAGGTGGGCTTTGCTTCCTACATGAGGACAATTTATGTCCTCTGCAACAAGAACAATTCCAGGGAATTCCTGTCATGCAGAGCACCTTTCAAACCTGTGCACACACAATTCCCATCCCAATGGGAGGGTAACGGCCAAACTGTGCACCCAGATCCTGCAGGGAACAGCCTCCCCTTGCTCCCACTGATCTTACACCTGCAGAATAAGAGCGGCAGTGCAGAAAATCAAGCTTTGTGCAAAATCTCCCTGGCTTTTCTGGGCCGGAAAGTCTAGCTGGAGAAGACTATTTTCCCCACAGTTTTTTACAGCTGTTCAGCTTTGATCAAATGCCAGAATAAGGTGCTGAAAATGTTATTGTCAAAATAAAGTGGGAGGGGAAACAAGGGGGGAAAGAAGCTCTTTTTCTCCTTTTAATGCAAACACTGGCAGGGGGAAGCTTTGCTTGGTGAAAGCCTTGAGAAGTGCTTCCTTTACTCCACATAAGTGCACTTTTACACGACTCTTCCATCTAGGTTATATTAATACAGCCTTGGGATAAGCCCCCTTCTATTATTTCCCAAGTTTCCACAGGAAAATCTAAGTTCCTGACAGAAGAAGCTCTAAGAGAGAATCTTTCTTGTGAGAGGTGAAAAAAAATGTATCAGATTTAAAAATTAATTCCTATAGATGTGCTAAACGCAAACTAGGGTAGGGAGTGAGAGCAAAGAGACTCAACACCTCATTGTGTCAGGAACTGGGATGGCACTCATACTTCTCTGACACCCAGGCAAAGCACAAAGGCCACCCAGAACCCCTCTGGCTTTCACATGGACAAGAAAGCCGAGATAAAACCAAACTGCAGTGACCTCTGATCTTGCTGCCTTCAGGCTGGCCAACTCAGCCCAACACCAAGTCCAGCATGCACAGACCCTGTCAGGAAGCACAGCTGGAAAAGCAAAGCGCAGGCTTTTTTTGCCAGCTCTGCTGCTCCACTTCAGGCTTTGCTCAGCTCTTAGACCCGTCTGACAGCTTGGGCAGAGGCAGGACCCAGCTGAGATCAAACATCCACTTGTACTCAGTGTGACCCTCCAGCCCAGCCCAGCTTTGGGGTGAATGTGGGAGAAGGTGCAGCTCTGATGGTGGGACCTGGTGAGCAGGGAAGCGAGGGGGTGGGATCCTGCAGTGACTTTTCCCAGGATTCATTAACCTACTTCAGCACACAGCTCAGAATAGCTCACCCATTTGCATTTCAAGATCACGCACACAGAAGTACTGCAAGGGTTGCTGTGGCATCCAGGAGCTGAACCAAGCCCAGATTTCCTGATCAGCCAAGCAAAATGTTAACCACTAGTGCAACTAACCTCCGTAAATTACCAACCTGCCCTTCTTTATCTTTTTTTAAACACTACATATTTTGTTGGCAAAGTAAAATCTTCTTAAGCTGGGGAAATACTCAAACTAGAACATGTGGCAAGGACATCCAAGTGATGACCATCCTGTTTGATGTCATACAAACATTAATGTTTTCCCACTGTGCCTGTACAGTTACTGAGCAGAATTAATCTGTGTATGTTATTTTCTCCAGATTCTCTACACTTGCAACCCACAGATAACTCAAATGAAAAACCTGCTACAGCACCTACAGAAATTCACTGAAATTTGTGATAATTTAATTCAGCTCCTGCCCAAAGCTTCCTCTTGCACCATTTAAACAAGTTCCAAAAGTAAATTGATTGATGCAAAGTTATCAACCTCATACTTCCCAATTTTCACCAACAACAAAGTAGTTTTACCTATGAGGAATAAAAGATGGAGGGGTACAGATCACCTTGGTCACTGCAGTACTAACCTGAATAATGCAAAACCATCCCCCTGATTAGCAAACACAGGTGTATGAAATAAATAATATTATCTAAATAGAGCACTGCATCCAGCCCTGGGGTCCCCAAGGGACATGAAAGTGCTGGGGTGAGTCCAGAGGAGGTCACAGAGTTGATGCCATGCCTGGAGCCCATCTGCTCTGGAGCCAGGCTGGGAGAGCAGGGGTTGTTCAGCCTGGAGAAGGCTCCAGGGAGACCTCAGAGCCCCTTCCAGGGCCTAAAAGGGCTCCAGGAGACCTGGAGAGGGACTTGGGACAGGGGCCTGGAGTGACAGGACAAGGGGGAATGGCTTCCCACTGCCAGAGTTAGATGGGATATTGGGAAGAAATTCTTCCCTGTGAGGGTGGGGAGGCCCTGGCACAGGAGGAGGAGGAGAACGGCCCAGCACTCACCAATGATGCCGCTGTCTCTGCTCTCCAGCGTGGATGTGGGGCTGGTGACAGCTCCGTAGGTGCAGTCCTTGGCCGTGATGCTGGTGCTGACAGGCGGCAGGGTGGAGCAGGGGCTGCTGGCCGGCGGCGAGGCCGTGCTGCTGGTCAGTGTGGAGCAGGGGCTGATGCGCTGCGTCACCGCTGAGCTCTGGAAAACGGGAAGTGGGAACACATCACTCACCACAGGGACTGCGAGGGGGAACATCTTTCTATCGCTCACACTTGAGGATTTGCTTTGTCTGGTGAGGTTAAAAAGTGCTTTACAGTTCGAAATGAAAACATCCGCTAGGCCACCCCCCACCTGTGGCAGACACTGGGCTCGTTTTCTCCTTCACGCCTCAAAGATCCCAGCTTCCATGTTCAATAGGAGGTACAGGAAACATAAATAGTGGTATTTATCAAAAGCCTGATTCCACACTTGATCATGAGTTTCTATTGTTTTGTTAGCATTGAACTGAAAGCTTAAAAGAAAAAAGGACAAGTAAACAAAAGTCATGACAGAAAGGTAAATTCTGTGCCTCTTTTGAAGTGAGGATCTCTGGGGTGGGAAGCACACAGTGTGATCTCACCTTTACTTACAGCTACAATCATCATATCCATGAAATCCTACAAAGACCTCTGGGCCATTTCCATCTGCTCAGAATTGTTGTGGGGCTGCAGTTTTTATTTTGCTCTATAAATGTTTCCTCCATTCCACAAAAACAACAGAGATCCCTTATCTAGATACCAGATGGTCCTTCCCTGCCCAGGCATCCTTTCCCCACCAGATAAAGTTTAAAAAAAATCTCCACAAAATGGAAAATGCAGCAGCACAAAGAAGATTCTGTTTTAAAAGTGATTTTTGGTAAGACCCTATAGGATACTGTGTGCAAGGAGCCTGGAGGAGTTTATCTCTCTGATACTGTGCAGGGAGATGGATTTATTAAAAGTCCAAAATCATTCTTGAATGAAATCTGATACATGACAGAGCCCTTGTTTTAACTACAGGCTGCTCCCCTGGAAAAAGGTTCTCCCTGCTGAAGACACATCCCAGAGCACCTGCAGGGGACATAACTGCTGTGCAGGGTCAAGGGGGTTGGCAGGCGCAGGCGGCTTCTTCTGTCCCCCACACAGCAACTTCATCACCCTTACACTGGATTTCTGAGCATTCTTTTGGAAACAAATGGGAAAATTCAACACTTCCCTTGCACAGGACTGACCGAGAGAACAGGCACTCATTTACAGGGTAGGCGCTGGAGGAGCCACACCCCCAAGAGGGTCAATCCATCACCCCTCGAGGACGGGCAAAAAGCATTAAAAAATAGGAGTTTCAGCACGTGATCCTCTTTCGAGCTCATCTTTAGGGTTCCGCAGAAAGAGGTCACCTCAGGTCTCCCTGGCTCAGGGGACAGAGCAGAGCACAGCCAGTTCTCCTGCACTGCTGCTGTTGGCCGGAGCTGGGCTCAGCAGGCAGCCCTTCACTCGCCGTACAACGATCCTGGTCCCAAGGAAGGAATAGCAGAGGTTCATTCCCCATCTGGAATTTTCTTAAATGAGATTTCTTCTTTTCCGTGTGAACCTGCCCTAATAATTGTGTGGCTTTGTGTCTCCTTCTCTGTGGCATTTGAAGGAGACCACAGAGAGCATCATACCTGCAAACTGCCTAAACAGGCTTGACATGTAATACTTTTTCCTCCTCCCTATTCCATATTTGAAACTTTAAAAATGTCTGGGAGGGATTTTTTAAAGTAGAACATGTAAAAGATTTACTGGTTTTATATTAGGAGGCAGCTACCACGTGAAGCTACCAGGAAAAAACCTATTTTGTCCAAGTTTCCCCCCGGAATTTGTAAAAATCCTTACTCAGAGTGTAACTGCCCTGGTGCTGGAGGCAACACAGAGCATCCCTGGCAGGGGGCACGCGGCAGCCCCTTGGCTACCCCACAGCTCTGCTCTCATGCCAGAGGGAGCAGAATCGATCTCAATTACAGAATAACCCCAACATGGATCAGTGCATCAGCAAACCAGGGATGTGGTGCCAATGTCACACTCCACCGGCAGGTTTGTGTATTAACACACACATCCCAGCACAGCAGAAAATGAATCCTGTGAGTATTTCCATGTTAATTTATAATCTCCCTCTGGTATCCATCAGGGTCGGTCTCTTCTTCCAAGCAACATGCAACAGGATAAGGAGAAATAGCCTCAAGTTGAGCCAGGGGAGGTTCACATTGGATATTAGGGAAAATTTCTTTGCTGACAGAGTGGTCAGGAATTGGAATGAGCTGCCCAAGGCATTGGAGTCACCATCCCTGGAAGTGTTCAAACAACGAGTAGATGTGACACTTCATGATACGGTTTAGTGACATGGTGGGATTCAAAGGTTGGACTCGATGATCCTGGAGGTCTTTCCAACCTTAATGACCCTGTGATGCCAAAACACCTCCAGAGCATGTGGTGGCTGCCAACACACCGTCATCTCTTGAAGTACCTGGGACAAGCAAAACCCATGCTCTCCTCTCTCCATCCAATTTACAGTGCCACTGATAAATCCCAGTTATTGTTATTCTCCATTCTTTCACATTCTAGGCACTTACCAGTATCTCTCCTTTTTCCCCAATGCCTTCTAGGAACTGCAGGCAAGCTGACTGCTCTGGGAATTTTGGCTCTCTGAATATTCTGGTTTCACACATTCACTACATCATCTGTCATGCACCTTCTCTCCCCACAAACCTCTTTCATCTCCTCATACTGCAAGTTTTTCAGATGTCTAAATACACTACTGATTTTTCTAAATCTGCTTTTAATTTTGCAAAATTATTTCTAGCTCGTTCATTGCAGTGGCCAAATTAAAAACTACTTGTGTGTCATATTCAATAAAAATATTCCACTATTTTTTTCCCTTTAAAATTGCCAGGGTTTATTATTATTCTTAATAGAACCTAATACAGGGCTCTTTTTGGCTTGGTGTTCTGTGCCACACAGATGTTTTCACTGGGCTCCCCACCACAGCAGGACCATCTTCTGATTTATCACAGCTGATGAGACTCCATCAGCACGCCTGGGCCATTAAATCAGCTTTTCCCAATATTTTCTTTAACTCGCTGACAGTCCAATGAACTGCATCAAGTTTAAGGTAACATAATTGGGGAGCTTTGGACAAGGAAGGCCAAGGGTATCCTGGGCTGCATGTGGAAGAGTGGTGCTGGCAGGGGAAGGGAGTGACGCTTCTCCTTTGCCCAGCTCTGCTCAGTTCCATGTTCTTTTTATGCTGGGGGCACCAGAACTGTACAGAGAATTCCAGAAGTGCAATAACCCAAGCCAGTCTCAGCCGGCCCTGCTTGAAGGAGAAAGTTGGTTTAGATGATCTCCAGAAGTGCCTGCCAATCTCAAACTATAGCATCTAAAAATTCCATCAGCTCACATATGGGATCTTTCAGAATGTAAAGCTTTATCATCATTATAAATTCTTTAAGGTGAGGTTTTTCTATGTCTTTTAACTGTCATTTTAAACAAATCCCCACTGAAACTTATCTCAGTACAAAATAACATCCACTAACTTTAAAACACAGAAATCATTGCACTTTAAAGCAAATTAAAATTCAGTGCAAGGATGGTGCAGTCATCGTCCCTCCAGCTGATAAAACTATTGTTTCATGAAATGCCAGAAGTGATAGAAGTTCCTTTATTTGCTGTGTTATCAATGCAGCTCCTGAAGAACAAGCTCCTTGCAACTGGAAATTATGAAATAACATAGTATATCACTTGGCATTGATTGACATGTTTTATTTTTGTATTGATATAGAAAAATGTTCCTCTGTGCGAGTTTTAAATATAAATTTCCATTGACAGAACATTCTGTATTATTATTGTTGCTGTTTCATCTGTCACATTTTCACTGAGCTTTGAAAAATTACTCTGTTCTGCCAGAGCCTCAATGTCCTTTGTGCTGCTCTGGCAGACAGTGCAGTTAGAAAGAACTTCCCAAAAAGCAAGAGAAAAAGGATTTAATCCTCAGCATTTGGGATATCCCATTAAGGAAATCACGATTAAAAGCACAGAAAACATACTACTTTATTACAATCTGGATTAGAGAATATATCCTTGAATATATTCAAAATAAAGCAACTAGGGGAAAAGGCAACATAGAGATGTACAGATCGGGCAGTTTCAGTGCAAACACTCCCATTTCTTATCTTCCTTTCAGCTCAAGCACTGGTGAGATGGCAAATAATTATTGTCTCGCCTGAGAAGGCAAAGCACGGCTGGAATAACAAGCAGCAGCTTTTGATACAAAGAACGTTTTCTTTGCCCAGCTCATTTAAATTAACACATTAAAATCCAAAAAACTGTTTTGATTTTTAAATTCAAGTGCAAACTACTGGTCAAAGTCTCAATCAGATTTTAATTAATCAATGATTAATAGAAGAATTAATCTTTGCAAATCCCATAAACGTCTCACTGTGTGATTTTCAACATAACTGGAAATAGTGTAGCGGACGAAATTCAGTTTGGGATGGAGATCTGGAGAGGTTTTCCTGAAGTTTGCTCCAATTTGAAAGCAGCTTTAGCTTGGCCAGGATTTGTTTGCTGAGACAGCCAGTGGGAGATGGCAGAGTCAGAGGAGAGCCCCAAAGCCGTGAGATGGCTGGGGCTGAGGTGGAGAGGCTGATGGAGGGAAGGAAGAGGCAACACTGATGGAGGAGGATGAGATGCTGATGGAGACGAAGAGGAGAAGAGACTGATGGAGAAGGTTCATCCAGCCCACAGAAAGGACAGCTACACTGGATCCAGGGATAGCTGCAGCCTTACACTGTCTGCAGGGGCTGGAGAGAAGACACAAGCACGCTCCTCAGAAGCGGAAAGGGAAAGGACAATGAGCTACAGCCACAGGTTCGATTGAGGAAAGTTACTACTAGGTTCTAGTAGAAACCAAATATTCTTCACAATTAAAGCTGGTGAGCCCCAAGAGAGGCTGCAAGGAGAGCCCATCAATGGAGATCTTCAAACCCTGCCTGGATGAGCCCTGAGAACCATGGTCCCTCCCTGAAGCCAGCCCTGCCTCCGGGGGATGCGTCTATGGGATGACCTCGCGAGGTCACTTCCAACCTTGAGTATTCCAAGATTCTAGGCAAGTGATGACAGCAGGAGATGCTTACAAAGGAAAGAAAAAATTAACTTGGTAATTGAGGAACCAGCCTCTCTTTATCTTCTCCAGAACATGAATAGCATTCAAAGGCCCTGGAAAACTTTTTCATGCAAAAATTAACACACAGCCCAAGATACCAATCTATTTTAGAGGACAAGTCTCTGCTGTTTCTCTTTATATTTTTTCTTTTATTTATTCTCAAAAGACATCTTTGCCTTTAGAGAAAAGATGGGATTTTAATTTTTGTCAAGAGGCAACAACAAAAGGAAGCATTCATAGTAGAAAGCTCTGCTTGGCTTTGAAGTATTCAGTTCAAATAGGTGCCTGTTAAAAGGACATTTTCTAGCCCAATGTAGAGTAAAATCCATTTTAAATCCACAACTTGCTTTAAAAAATTGAATGGAAAGTGTTAAAAGTGTAACGTATGTGTTAAAGGCAAGAACTTCACAAAAGCACATTTCTTGACTCTCAATCCAACTAGCTCATGCAAGAGATCAGAAACATTTTGTGTCAGTCAACCCAATATGGACTTGAACACCTCCAGGGCTGGGGCAGCCACAGCTTCTCTGGGCAGCCTGTGCCAGGGCCTCCCCACCCTCACAGGGAAGCATTTCTTCCCAATATCCCATCTAACCCTGCCCTCTGGCAGTGGGGAGCCATTCCTGTCACTCCAGGCCCTTGTCCAGTGTCCTTCTTCAGATCTTCTGGAGCTCCTTTAGGCACTGGAAGGGGCTCTAAGATCTCCCTGGAGCTTCTCTTCTCCAGTCTGACCATTCCCAGCTCTCCCAGCCTGGCTCCAGAGCAGAGGAGCTCCAGTACTTGGACCAACTACGCGGCCTCCTCTGGACTTGCTACAACAGGTCCCCATCTGTTCTGTGCTGAGAACAGGCTCACTGTTCACTGACTCTCTTTTTAAGGAATTCAAGTTCTCTAAGTTACATCTATGTTAAATATCTGAGTGACTTGTGCAGAGTTGCCCAACGACTGTTAAAAGAACAGAGAATTGGAAGCAGCTGCTGAGTTTTGTGCTCTTCTGCTACATACTGGACTATCCATCTGTCAATTTAAATACAAAAAGGGGCGGGGGGGGAATATTTTCATTCTCAGCAAAACTGCAAATTATCTACACTTGAGGAAAAGGAGGGAGAAACTCAGGCTCAGGCAGTTTCTACAAAATCTGTATCATAGCCCAGAGCTTTTTTGCTGTTCAGCCAGCCAGGGGTGTAACAAGCTCCATCACAATAAATATTTTATGATTTGCCTTTTCTATCTGTTTTCAAGCATGAAATCACCTTGTTGGGCAAATATGAGCAAGAACTGTGACTATCTGTAAAATCAGGCTATTACTATTTCCCTCTCCCTTATGCAGAGACCGAGTCTTTATGTAACACTACTAAAGTACTTCTGAAATATCACAGAGAAGATGCCAGGCAAGTACAGATTATTTTGGTCACTATAATCTGATTAGAAACACTGCCCACTCCTACATTTGCAGAAACAGATAAACAACAGAAGCTGTCTCACATGGCTGATCCCTGAACCATGGCTTGCTGTTCTGTAAGGATGAGTCACTGTGTGATGAGCAGATACAACCTTTACCTCAGCACCATTATTTCCTCATTAGGAGACACCTGGTTGCCATGGAATTAGGCAACAACCACCCTCTCCCAAGCTCCACAGTGATCGCAATCCATGCCCTTCGGGATCGGGACAGGGGGATGGTTCCATACCTGGTTCTCGTCCTGCACCTCCATGCTGTACTGAGGCCCTGGCTGAACCTCCGTGACTTTCTCTCCGAGGAGGAAGCCCAGGCGAGTCATGAGTGTGTTTGCTGCCTCATCTACAGACGGAGGGGGTCCCAGCTCCTGATCAGTATCACCTAAACAGAAGAAAACCAGATTCAGACAGGAATTGTTTACCTTGGCTGCTGCTCGGTGTTTTACCAACACAACACCGCTACCTATTCATGCTGTACCCTCAGTATCTGGGTTTTCAGGTTATTCATGTTATTCAAGTCTGTTTTACCATTCTGTGCTGGTCATTAAATTTAGGTCATGCACCACAGACATATGTTTTCTCCAATGTCAACTGTTGCTTCCTCTCACTGCTCATTATTTTCTAAGCACCTCCAATGGAAGCACACCTAGGCATCTTTGTTCCTGTAGCAGAAACACCAGAGCCACCAGAGAACACGATTTTCTGGACCAGCATTGGAGAAAATAGAGTGTTTGCTCTCCTCCCTCACACAGAAACTGTCCCCAGGTTACTCACGGAGAAGACAAGGCTACGAGAAACATTTGGAAGGTGCTCCACAAGCTGCAGAGCAACCGAACTGTGCTACTGAGTAGTTACCAGCAAAGACCAGGACAGAAAATACGTGTGCAACTTTCAGTCACCTGCTGTCCCCAGCAAGCTCGTGGTCATATGGACATCAAGTCTCTCTAGATACAACCCACCTTCTGCACTCACCCTAGGGGGCATGCCACAAAGCAAAGTCTGCCTGCCAATTCCCCATCAAGTCTACAAAACAGGCCAAAACCAACATTCCTGATAATTTTTCCTAATTTTTTTCCCACCACCTGTAGGAAAAGCAGCACAGACAAGCTTCCAGCTAGCAGGGCACACTGGGAAAAGGCCAGGCATGTATACCAGCATTTCTGTATCCTTTTAGTTTTATAACAAAAATCAGTGGAGGTTTTTGACTTGCAGTATCACACATGTAATCCGGGTTCCAAAAGTCGAGTTCCTTCCCTCTCACACCAGCAGCAGGGTTAAAGCCTGAAGGTCAAGTTCTTATCGTGTTACACTGAAGTAATACAGTGCTTAGTGCAGTTGTAGGAGACTAATTAGGATTTGCAATTAGTCTACAGTTAATTATTCATCTGATAATGTACAATCTGGAAAACAGCCCATCTCCATTTCCCAGCTCTGTCCTGGTTTGGGCTCCTCCAGCACCCAGCCTGCAGCTACAGTAAAAGGATGCTACTTTAAATAAAATACTGCTTTTTGATAACTGTAACTGAAACCCACAAATCACGGAATCTGGGATATGTACTAAACCTCAGGAAATTTAAGCCAGTTGCTTCCAGAAACTCCCATTTAACCTCACAGGGTACAGCTCACAGACACTTACAGCAATTTTTGGGTGTCTCATCTGCACTACTGCAAATTAAAAACCTGGGAACATCTCCCATGCAACCACGACTGCATTCTTAAGCACTACCAGCTCTGGGAATTCAGCATCTGGAGCTGTCCTACCACAGCAGCTTCCGTGTTATGAAAATGGATGATACAATAGGTCCACATAAGCTCTCTAAGTCACTGAATCCCCATTGTACTGCTTGAACCAACGCTGACGTGAATCCGATAGATTTAAGAGCGACAAATTTAGATGGATGGCCCAATTTGCCAAACTGCTGACCACCCACAGTCAATCTGTGGGCATTTACTGGCTCTAGGAGCCCAAGCCAGAACAGAGACATTTACGTAAAAATAAAACTAGACAGACTTTTATTTCCAAGGTTATTTCTTTCTTTAAAAAGGTAGACTACCTTTTTAAAGGTAGAATTTTTTGGTAAAAGCCATTAGCAGGATTTGGCTCCACACTTTACTGTGCATTCCCCATTCTGTCTTCACAACCATGGTATTAATAAGATTCAAATGATGCTGACTTGCACATCTGGGCAGAAAGGAACAGCTGGATCTACCTCTGAACTGCCCACCTGGGAGGATTTAGCAGTGCCCAGGTGAAGCAGCTGCAGGGCACTGGGCACAGCCAGTTTCCTTTGTCTTAGTGCTGGGAAAAACTCCCAACCAAAATTAACTCCTTGGAGGTTGAGTTTAACCTTGTCCTTAACCTCACCCACTTCATTTAAACTACCCCTAAAACAGCTCCAAGGGGGACAAAGTTGGATTTCACCTGTAAAATACAAAAAAGTCACTGTGTAGGTACATTGAAGATAGAGAGGATAATAATAATGTGCTTTGATAACAGTCCGAATGGCAGGGACATGGGTTGGAACCACAACATCTTCAAGGTCCCTTCAACCCAAACCAGTCTGTGATTGTAATTCACAGAATCATGGAAAGGTTTGGGATGGGAGGGACCTTAAAGCCCATCCAGTGCCAGCCCTGCCATGGGCAGGAACACCTTCCACTATCCCAGGCTGCTCCGAGCCCCGTCCAGCCTGGCCTTGGACACTTCCAGGGATGAGGCAATCACAGCTTCTCTGGGCACCCTGTGCCTCACCACCCTCACAGGGAATACTTGCTTCCTCATATCTGATCTAACTCTGACCTCCTTCATCTTAAGGTTATTCCACCTTGTCTTGCCACTCCATGCTCACTCCCTGTGAGATGCTGCTCCTGGTACAAGGTATCACCAGCTGAACCACAGCAGTGGAGCTGCAAGATCTCCATATTTCATGTAGAACTATAGATTATTTTATTATAACCTGGCTTTCAAAGTACAGATAACTTTGAACTTAAGCAAAGCTCCATTGTACTGGATTATCCCCACCTTAAGTCTTAAAAAATAAGTGGAGTCATTTAACTGAATGTCAAAGAACAAATGTAACAGCTCTGAGGTGCCTGTGAATGGGTATTATGGAAAACAGCTGTAAGCTGCCTTTCAGGGCTGACAGTAAGACCTAATACTCTCTTCCTAAGTTCAGTGAAAGGGCGTAACTGGTTTTTTCTCCCTTCCCACATGTGTTATCCAGTTGGTGCTGCAACCGCATTTTACACTCACTTCAGCACACTCCCATTTCACCAGGAAATTTGAGCACAGAATTGATAACAGAATTTGCCTGAGATATTTTTAACTGTTCTGACACCACTGCTATAACCAGCTACAGCAGCTCTAACACACCCCAGTCAACCCCAATAACAGTGGTATATCAATAACCAGTAACACACTGCCTACTGTGTACACGCAAACCCAAAGTCAATCAGTGGACTAAAGAGATCCCAACGTGCTGATGGTCTGAAGCTGCTGCACTTACTACACGAGCTCATGTGCTTCTGCATCAACACTCAGTAATACTAAAAGTAACAACCAAGTGCTTAGTGCCAGGAATTTTAAAGAAGAATAAAACCCCCTCCCCGACTCACTGCACGTGCTCTAGTATTTTAAGGAGTTCTACGGGCTGTGTAACTTGATATCCCTTTACGTTCAGCAGAAAGCTTATATTTTTATATAAACACACACAAAACAACAGGAGGAAAAGGGTTCTTGGGAGCTGCTGTGCTGGAAGGTGACTGTAGCCACCCACCAAGCCAGGTCTCTGTCAGCCTCCTCATGGCCACCAGATCATGTAACTTGAGTTTTCATGCCAGCTGACAGCTTTACCTGGCTGTCATTTATATCTCATGGAATCGCTCAGTAACTATCTCCCAACATCTCACAGCCACGTAAATGCTGTATCCCAGCACACTGTCACATCTCCAAGTCAGCTACATTTGCCTGTCCAGGTCTTCCAAGTGCTTTAGAGTAGACAAATCTTAAATACACCCCTAAGTTCCTGGTAAAGCCACTACCCACCAACTTAACCATGGCAGGGAAGGCTGAATTCAGTTCCTAATGAAAACAAGAGAAACAATTCTTCCATAGGAGAGGAAAAGAAAAAAAAAAAAAAAAAACAACCAACAAAAAAACCCCCACAATTCTTTTGTTGGCATGATAGAATTTGGGATACTGAACTGCTTTGGTCTGTTACCCAGTAAAGCAGAGCTCATCCTGTCCCTCCACTGGGGGACCCCAGCAAACCTTGGTTGGCTGTCAGCAAGAGAGTTTAGTGTCAAGCCCCTCTGCAGAGACGTGCCACTGGAAAGGACACCGAAGCCACCACAGTGTGATCCAGCATGGCACCCACTCGTAACTGGCCTGGCTCCGAGGGGAAACCCAGAATGGTTTGGGTTGGAAGGGACCTTCAAGGCCATCAGGGCAATTAAGTGACATTTATGTTGGGTTTTCAACTATTCCCTTACCAAGAAGGTGGGACTTCTCCTAAGGGAATGCTGGGCACAGGTGCAGGAGTCCACTGGGTGGGGCTGGATTGTGATTCCCTCCCTTCCCCGGCTCTGTGCTGGGAACAGGAAGCTCTCACCCTCCTGCTTTTTCCTGCTGTTTGTCCCACTCCCGATCACTCTGTGCATGCAGCAGCACTATACCCACAGGCTCCGAGTTACTGTTCCCAGCATTTTAATGCTCTGCTAGATAAAAATGCCAGAGAACCTGAACACAAGGAGTATTTTATTCTAAAAGGACGGCCTGTTTCACATCTCTCTGAGAGCTTTTAGTTATTTCTGACATACAATCCTGCAGTTACCTGGCTTTTCTGAAGATTAAGGATTAAAAGAAAGAAGCAGAGCTATTACTGACAACCTAAAATTCGGTTGCAAATTTCATGTAATCTTTTCAGTATTATCTTTCACTTTTTAGAAGATACATTTAATTTCTGTACAGCTCACTACAAAAGAATCTGAATGTGTTATTTCCGATTTCTTTTGTTTTTGCAGTGCAAAGTAAGGCTGGTTGCTTACATTTTTCTTACCAAAAAATAATAAATAATCCCTGTGCTCCTTGGACAAATTACCTCTGCTTCCAACCAGGCTGCAGCTTTGGAGACTAATCTGTCTTAGAGCTGTTCATGGAGTTTTATTTATGTTATTAGAAATAGGCAATTCACTGCAATGTGTTTGTGCTCTGTGGGCTGTATCTGTGATGAAAGTCCTTGGACCAGTGGCAAACAGCTCGTAAATCTTTGACTTCAGCACCTGAATTGCTGACTTCAGGTTGGGAGCACTTGCCTTCTAATTAACCACAAAAAATTCCAAGTGGGGAAAAGTTTTTATTTTATATTACTGGGAAATAATTTTAAGTAAGGTTTAGAAAAGGCATTTTTCATGCAGGATCCGTAAATGCAACAGTGTGTGCAAAGGTGATGTCACTGGAAGTGGTTTCGTCTCTGGCTAAAGCTGATTATCAACGAGGTGAGCCTGGGCTCTGATGGGGCTGCCCCTGGATCCCTGGAAGTGTCCAAGGCCAGGCTGGACAGGGCTTGGAGCAACCTGGGATAGTGCCCCTGCCCATGGGAGGGGGTGGGACTGGATGGGCTTTAAGGTCCCTTGCAACCTAAACCATCCCATGATCTGTGAAAGTAAAAGAAACTAGAATATGTGATTTGTCCACCTCTAGTCCTCGAGGAACACACCGAGATCCTTTCCTGTTTATTTTGCTTCTGGATTGAATTATGCTGGCATAGATGCCACAAGAGGACTGGATGGGCAGTGAGGCTGGCAGAAGGTTAACTGGATCAGGGGTCTGGAATGCTGGGAGGTCACTGCTCCCAGGAGAGCACGTGCAGCCTGAGGCAGGGCAGGCTGCACAGAGCTGCCGATGCAGATGTGGGAGTGGAGATCGATCGATCTATCACTCGGGACAAGGGGTGCAAGTAACGAGGCCAGTGCGGTTCCCAGATCTGGGAGGACACAGAGCAGCTCTGTCAGAAACCTCCCCAAGAGCTCCTCACCTCTTTCATACTGTGAGAGCAAACTTAAAATATTACACTTAAGTCGTTAGTAACAATAATTAAACCTAACATTCAATTATTTAGACACTTCAGAGAGAGTGAAGATACGTAAGGCTCACACATATACCTTTTTCCCTTTATTTTAAACAATCCCAGCAGTGAACACCCCCATACTTTCCATCTACTTCTGCCTCCTTTTAAGTTGATGACTATTTTCTTTGACTGAACTGCAAAAATGCAAATTAGAAAGATTACAACCTGAGCTTGTCAAGCAATTTAATACCTCTGATCCTTCCTCCCCTCAAAAAATTCAACCCACTTTAAATACGTCAGCAGATCTCTGCAATTCACCCTGGAATTTACCTGATTTAGGCCATTTAGGAGCAATTTTACAGAGCCTGGCAGCTCTCTCAGATGTCTTACCTACAAATACCCTTTGGATTTCTGAAGGGGTCGACTCTAACACCTCTGTAGGCGTCACAGTCAGCAGAATGGAGTTCGTAAGTGCTCATAAATGTTCACAGTATTCCTTGAAAACCAAATATATCATTTTATGGCAGTTATTAGGTTTGCTCTTTTCAAGAAACCATTCAAAATGTACAATGTTTTTGTACATTGTCATTTTCAAATAGTGTTTCTGTTACCTCCTTTCAATTCCTATATGAAAGCTGCCACATATTTCAGCTGCAATTGCTTACAAGCAAATGAAATTTCTTTATGATTTATTTTGTAATTCTGTGACTGATTTGATGGCCACCATCATCTAATTCCAGATAAATGATGGAGGGTAGTGCCCCTGGGAGACATTAACAATATATCTGTACTCCAGAGAATATTTTTGGTTTAATGGCTGTACTTTTACTTCCAAAACATCTGAAATATATTTCAGTGAGTGTCTAACAAGAACTGGGCAACAGTTCCCTTAGTGGCACCCATCCCTGAATTTGCCTGAATATGAGAGTGATTTACCTTTAAGAAATGAAAAATTCTTAAATTAGCCATGAAAAAAAGAGAACAGTTATGTGCAAAGAGCAAGCACCTATGGAAGGCCAGAAATAAATGATACCATTTAGGACTTTGATCTTCAATTACGTAACTGCAGAGTTTTATCTAACAACTTCCCTCCCTCCATGTGACCTGAATCTGTCCCATTATTATGTACATCTGCTTTAAATTATTCTGGATACACTTGAGCTGTTATTTGCAAAATGTCCTTGACCATTTCTGCATATCCCCCTAATCTCAGAATTAATGGAAGATTTTTTCATTAGTCTTGTTTACATCAAGAAGAGTTTTAAAAAATTTAACCACTGAGGGATGAAGGCTGCCCCATACACATCACTATAAATGTCAATTCTTGTACTGCTGCACCTCCACATCCTGGGTTCAGTTTTGGGCCCTTCCCTATGAGAAACNAATCCTGGGTTCAGTTTTGGGCCCTTCCCTATGAGAAACACATTGAGGGGCTGGAGCGTGTCCAGGGCAGGGAACGGAGCTGGGGAGGGGGCTGGAGCCCCAGGAGCAGCTGAGGGAGCTGGGAAAGGGGCTGAGCCTGGAGCAAAGGAGGCTCCGGGGGCCCTTCTGGCTCTGCACAACTCCCTGCCAGGAGGGGGCAGCCGGGGGAGATCGGGCTCTGCTCCCAGGGCACAGGGACAGGAGCACAGGGAACGGCCTCAAGCTGTGCCAGGAAGGGCTTAGATTGGATATTAGGGAAAACTTCTTCATGGAAAGGGCTGTCCAGCAATTGCCCAGGGCAGTGGTGGAGCCCCCATCCCTGGAAGTGTTCAAAAAACCTGTGGATGTGGCACTTGGGGACATGGTTAATGGTGAACACAGTGGTGATGCTGGGGGAACAGTTGGATTTCATAAGGGTCTTTTCCAACCTGAACAATTCTATGAATCAAGTATTAGTAGTTCTGTGCCAGCAACGGGAAAATGATCTGACTAAATTTAATCCCACCACAGACGCGTGGCAAAGTAAATATATTCTCCGTAGATATCAACATCAGAGCCCTCTCGTCAGCCAAAACCCCACAGTGAACCGTGGAGATGTTAAACTGCACCTCCAATTCCACCAGCTCCCCCCAGTGCCTCCTGTTCCATCCAATAATTTCTGTAAGAAACTGCAAGAATTGCCACCATTAATCCCACTACATCAGCCTCTTGCACCCCTTCCACAGACATTTCCTCCAAGAAATTCAAACAAAAGAACTTCTCCTCAGCACAGCACATAAATACTGCTCCCTCCCCACCGCCTTTCCTGATGATGTCCTTTAATATTCCTTCAAGTGGATGGTCAGAAGGACAGTTATTTTTAATCCCAAACCCTTCTGAGCCAGGGAAGGCAATGAATGTAACTTCACTGCTACCATAAGACCTGGTTCAATGCATTTCATGTTCTGGAGTTAGAACCCTCTCTGCATGCACACTGGGGATGAATTTTCCTGGAACTGAGCTCCCTATTAAGGGCCAAAGAAAAAAAATGGGGGAAATGAGAGGACACTCATTACTGAACATATATATATATATAAAAAGAAAAAGGCCAGTTATCATAAATAAGAGCCTGGGCATGTGGAATATCTCCTGGAAGCAGGATTACACTTTGATCCCCAAAAATGTTCCTGAGCTCTCTAACAAATTAAGGACACCAGGAGATGAATTTAAAATTTGTTCTTTCTCTAAAGCATAAACTACATTAATGAAAATCTTACCCCACTCAAATAAAATCACCCACACTGTCCTCACAGCTACTACACAGAGTAGAAGCTGTAATTTCATCCATAAAATTTAGGTGGAGAAACACCACTGAAGTTCCTGAAGGGGGCAGATACAGGTGACAGCCGTGCAGGTAACTGCACACATCACCACAGCTCCTCTTGCCCAGCAAGACGGATGCCAAGAATAGATGGGAATAGAGCGGGGAGCCCAGGAATGCTACCCCAGGCAGACTCTGCCAGCAGCCAGGAGTGGGGAGCAGCACCAGGGACCTGCTCTAAGTGCCGCCCATATGTGGTGGGACAAGGCTTCCCCACAGGGATGGGACTCCTCATGGCAACAAAGGGAAGAGCCAGTGGGGACTTGACTCTGAGGAAACAGAAACAGCAAGCACAGGAGTAAGGGAGGAAGGCTGCCACAGTATCAGGCCAAACACAAGGATTTTGGAGCCTGCAGTAAGTTCTAGAGCACTGGAGGAATTTGAAGCCAGGCTGGTACAACCAGTGCTTCCAAGCAAGGCTGTACTTTCAAACTGGCAGCTGGCCAAAATGGTCATGTTTGGACTCAAGGTAATTATTTTCAAGTGATTTGGATTCAAATAATTAGTGACATACAACATCAAAAATTCTGCTTAATGAAACAGAAAATCTACTGTGGCACAGGAGGTTAAGAGCAAACTGATCTCCATTCTTCAGGGTCCAAGCGCAGCTGTGCTGCCCTGGAGAACAGCAGCTTCTGTCTGGACTGGGCTGAGAGTAGGTTACATTTTTGAGAGAAGTCACAACACTTTATAGTTGGGCAGTTCATCACAAAAACAGAATTTGGAACATTTACAGCCTTTTTCCCTCTTCCCCCCCCCTTTTTTTTTTCCCTTCCAGGTAGATGAACCCAAACCCTAGGTTGGTAAGGGTTGGTTATTAACCAATTGCATCAGGAAGTGTCAAGAAAAGCATGTTGTCTCCAATTATTTAACAGTTAAAACATATGGGAATAATCTATAAGATTTGTATTATTTCCACTTCTTATCTTGAACAAGTCTGCTTTGGTAAGAAAATTCAATAAACCCCAAATTCTGGACTCAGCCATTATTCTCTAAGTTGCAACTTTCAGTTCAAGCAAACTCGATGACACCTAATAGCAAGTGGTCTGCGGCCAATCCCAAATGGATTCACACCTGGAACTCTAGCAATGCTTTTAGTATTCCTTCCGCCGATCCAGAATTTCGGACCAGACTGGGCCTGGTTTGTAACACAGGAGTTTATTCTGAAACTGTTTCCATCTCTTGATACGGCAGAAGGAACCAGCAGCATCCTCCCAGGAGCAGCGCAAGCAAAGTCAATTGCTTCCATAGCAACCGATGTGCCAAATTATGGCTCTTCTGCAATTAGGGCTCATCACAACGATTTCCCATTCCCTTCAGGTCAGTGGGCTTGACAGTGCTGGTACAACCACAAGATTCAACAGTAAAACTATTTGTCAGATCACGGTTCATTTGGTTATTCCCTCTCCTTCCCCTCAGTTCGTCACTGTCCAGTATGATAGAGGTTGGACTAGGATCCTGCTGGCTAAATTTGTTTGGGGTTTTGAAGGATTTTTTGGCTCAGTGCCTACATTTTCACCATGAAAAATCAGAGAGCAATGCTGGTTCCTGCATTTCCTCTTAATGGCTTTTTCTAACACCTGAGAAGCGTTTTGTTGTGTTTAGGAGAACACGTGGATAGTGTAAAGTGTAAAATACACATTTTACATGATAAAAAGAGAGAAGTAGAAGCAAGCAGATGTCAAGCTCAATGATTCTTTAACCAAAGGAAGAGAAAAAGGAGTGGAGATGAACACAAGCGCCACTGCCATGGTATATCACTCCCCTCCCCGTCTGTGGCAGCAGCACCACAGTGATTCCTAACTTAATCAAGGATGGAAACAGACGCCTGCCAGCCTAATGTGCAACAAGCAAACCAGACACTCAAGATTTGTGTCCCAAAATTTCTGAAGAAGGAATTAATCAAATTAAAAGATAATGTCATAACAGACTTAGCCTTTGGAACACAACGACAAGGTAATAAATTACATAAAATGCAACTGCAAACATTAATCTGAGGCAAAAGGCCATTACCTGAAAGCACCATCCATCTCTGATCATTTCCAACAGGCTTTCTGAGCACTCAGAAGTCAAAACATGTTTTAACTACCATGAAAACAAAAGGCAGCTCAAAGAAAGATGCCCTTGTGACCACAACTAAGAACCAAAAAGCCAGGATGGCGTTCACCACACAAGCTGCGCCTCTTGGCAGGAGTGAGGTGTGATAAAGTGGGGAAAAAACCCTACATATTAAACGGAGTCACCAGAATCGCTGCAGAAAAGGTTTGACAGCTGAACAACAGAGGTTTGGAGGTCAATTCCTGCTATTGTATTATCCCTCTTGAAGAGCAATGATGGATGTGAGGGTGTCATCCCTCGCCTCCCTGCCTTCAGAAGGTTGACAAGAGGGAAAACACAAATGCCTCTGCTGAACAGTGTCTGCAGGATCGGAGCAGAGACAAGGAGGGAGGATGGATCTGAAACCTTCTAGACCTCCCTATAAAGTCTCTGCTAAGTCACAGAGGCACAGAATGGTCTGGGTTGGAGGAGACTTTATAGCTCATTCAGTTCCACCATCCAGCTTCCACTAGACCAGGGTGCTTCAAGCCCTGTCCAACCTGGCCTTGAACAATTCCAGGGGTGGGAAACCTGTGCCAAGGCCTCACTACCTACACAGGGAAGAGACAAGGAAGAACTCCTTCTCCACCAGCAACACTTCAAGTCAAGAAGTGCTGGATTGAAATCTGAATAACCTCTGCAACCACAAAAACATCTACAGAAACATCACTTGACTTGATGATCCTTGTGGGTCCCTTTCAACTCAGCTTATTCTGTGATAATTCTGGTAGTAAGGGGTTTTCAAAGTCATGGAACAGCTTTTTTTGCCATCATCTTAGTCACAACAACTATAAAATGTGGACCAATTTCTGATTTCACCTAAGAAAATTTAAGTAATTTTTAAGTGTCTACACTCTTTTCTCTATACAATGAATGTAATAAAAAAAAGAAATTATACCAAACTTAAAGCTTTACTATGTGCTCGGTATTAGAACTTCCCTCAAAAGACACTCAGTATCATGATCTTTCTCCTTCAGCATTGGAACGTCAGGAGCATGTCACCTCCGCCAATGACTCACACTGAAGATGTCACAAGCATATCTTCCCCCCAGCAGCATGAGGGGCCAAGCAGTGGCACTGCGGTTGCTCAGGAAACCACCTCCCTGGAATGTGCTGAAATTTGCCTGAAGCCTTAAAATAAACATTTTGATATAGTGCAAAATTTCCCCTCTCAGCATCTCAAATTGAAATCGTCATTCCTATATATGCAGTGTAGCTAATATTCTCTTTTCTTTGCTATTCAGTGTTTTAAACTGCTTTCAGCTGTATAATTAATTACATTTTTTGTCAGGGATCACATTACAAACCACTCCACCTCCACTCCATTGCTAGGCAGATCATCAGCCTAATTTTTTTCCTTCTTTCAACTCACACCATTATTCTTGGAAACACTCGGGATTTAGCACTGTGTGCTATATCCTTCACAGGATGCACACGTTTTAGAAGAGGGTTAACACAGAAAAAAGCACTTGTATTTCCTTGGAAAACTGGTTACAGGCAGTGCCTGAAGCTTTGCCATGATCCAGAGTAGGACTCCCATCAGGAGCTGGATGCTACGTCCCCTTTGGTCTCTGTGAGTTGACCACAACTTTGTTCTTTCCTTCTTTACACAGGGATCTTCCCCCAGCCACCTACTTCCTCCAAGGTGTCATAGCTCGAGCTCCTTCAATCCAGCCTTCCAGACCAGCAAAACCTCCAGCTCCCACATTACTGCTACTTTCACAGAAGGATCCATAAATTCGGGCAGTTTCTTCCACTAACAGCTTCAGAAATCCTTCCCCAATAGATTCTACCCTCCCCTCTTCCCCTGCCTGTCCCACTGCCAACATGAACCTGGCCACAGTCCCTGGACTTGGACACATACAAAGAGAGGGGCACCCCAACACCTAGCCCCCTGGGAACACATTTAAGGAACCTGAAACAACCTCAATCCCCAACTTGCAGTTTCTACCTCAACTCCAGGTCCATGCTCTTCACTGGCATGTACTGTTCTGCTCTTATCCTGCTTCCCTATTCCAGGTACACCAAGATGGCACTTGGTTTCATGGTGGCCTTGGGAGAGTTGCATTTGCAGTTGGACTTGATAGTTCTAAATGGCTTTTCCAACCTTAGTAGTTCTATGATTCCACTGTGACAACTCTGATGTTGTCACTTTTTTCCTTCCTTAATGATGCTTCATGTTCTTTTAACGACACTTCAAGGTAGTACAAAACTCCACTTTCCCTTTCAGATCACTAAACGATCAGCAAGACAAGGAGATCAAATAGCAAAAAAAAGAAATTAAACAAATTGCAGATCCCATTGTCAGAGCCCATTCCTGGGCTTGACAGGAGTCCTGCCCTCCAAAGCTCTAGCAGAGGGGAGGCACATGTCCGGGTGTGGGAATATGGAATTTATGTTTTTTTAAACTTACAATTCAATTATAATTCTCTGTGGATGCAATCATAATAAGTTTATAATTATTAACAATTATAAACATGACAGTAGAAGACATTCAGTTAGAAAAAAGCAGCACAATTTTAATTGTAATTCATGATGATTGAAAAAGGAACAGCACTTTTCAAGGCAACTGTGGCCTCAAATTAAGCATTGCCAAGCACAGGAACTGTCTTTTGATTTGCTAAGACAACTTCTCTTTCAGACACAATACATTCAAGAAAGCCCACACTCAAAATCTGGACAACATTCAATTAATTCCTCCAATTTTGAGTACTCTACAAGTTCTTCTTCAAGTTCATCAGCCACAGAAACAAGCAACACCCTGATTTCACAGTCATTTGTTAATATGACCTTGGCTACTGCAGCTACAGATTTCAGAGACAGATGTCACACATTTGCACACCATTTCAACACATTAAACACTCTTTTTCCCATCCAAAACCTAGAGTGAGTATGGATCCCTTTGGTTCATGAATCAAGGAAAGCCAGGGGAAGAAACTGCAGAATTCAGCATAAAAGCCACCAAAACACTCGCTGCTGCTTTCAGCCTTCTCCCAGCACCTCCACAGCCACCAGCCCTCCCCAGGTCACCACTTCCAAGTTAGGAAGAATCTGGGAATGATACCGAGCTGCAGCTTCCAGGCACTCACATGTGCTGGGTCTGCCAGTGCTTGGGGGGATTTAGGCAACGCCTGCCTGAGCTGACAGACACAAATGGGATTGAGCCGGGAAGGGACATGACCCACTTCTATTTATGTTTCAACCAGAGGCCTCGAGCAACATGTATACGTTTCAGAGCAACTACTATGGGACACATAAATTAGAAGGTATTTTTTTAAAAGTAAAATAAAAGTAAAAACCCCAGTCCCACAGTTTTGCCTTAGCTGATTTAATGATATTTCTGAAGTGTGGTTTTATTCCAGCCTCTCTGCAGATCAGCATTAAAAATTAAATTTAAAGCAGTATGTTTATTGGCTCATTTTTATCCTCTCAAAAGCAACTCTCTAGACCATCTAAATTATTCTGAGGGGAGAGCAGCCACATGCAAAATTGCAAGAAACTAACATACATTGGCAATTATCAGAAGTTAATACTTATTCAAGTTTCCAAGACAATGAAACTTGGCTAGGGAAGGTCCAACCATCTAGCCAAAGGAGCCACATTATACGTTTAAAAAATCTTTCTGCCTGTTGCCCCTGTTTGCAGAGCCTTCGCATGCAGCTTACCAGGGCAGAATGCATCAACGTCCAGCTTCTGGGCAGACAGGATTGGGGAGCCAAGCTCAGACTCTGGGATTCGAGGGCTCTCAACAAACTTTGCTTTCCTCAGAGGGGCTAAAGGAAAAGGAGGGGGAGAGAGAAAGAGAGGTCATGAGTAAGGGAAATAGCAAGCAACAGATGGAAGCACTTAACTAAATGACACTGTCAGACTCATATCAGGTTACCCTTTTTTTTTCTCCTAGGAAAAAGAAATTATCTGCATTCTTTACAAAGGAGATGGCTCCTGGTTAAACTTTCAAGCTGCACAGGCTGACTTTAAAGTGCATGAGCATTGAGGCACATTCCTAATACTCTAAGACACTTCCTTTTCTCATAGTTTATTAATTTTTTTATAGGAAGCAAATGAGCCTGGATTCAGCAACTGTGCAAAGGCAAAGATCATAGAGAGGTACACAGAGCTTATCAAGTTTTAAGATATTTAACTGTAAATATCTGAACTGAACACATAAATGCTATGTTCAGTAATTGTATCCTTTGAACATAAAATTCCAATTTCAAAATAGTCTCAGTGTGGACTAAACAGGTTTGGTGTTCAACACAAAAGAGCAGGGCAAAGCTAACACTGTCCAAGCCAAAAAGAGGCACTGCACTTTTATCCTTGCAAATCCAGAAAAGATCAAGAGACTTCACAGAGGATGGGGAAAAGGTAAAAGTGTCTGTAACACAGCAGCCCTGACCACTAGTGCTAGAAAAATGGGAATTTCTCCATGTTTTAACAGTCTGAACTCTAAGACATGAAATTCTGTACAACATTTGTTTGGAGTAAAATTAATAAAAATGGTTCAGCAAAAGTCTTTAAACACATTCCAGACCAGAGAAAGAAAACTAGAGAGTAAGTTACACGCAGAGATTGTCATATTGCATTTTCAAGTTAAACTCTCATGCCCATTACGATGAAAGGCTAATTTGAAAAGCCCCTCAGCAGCCATTCCAGGGGTCAGTGGCTTCTGCCCCTCCATTTAAATAATTTATATTTATAGTTCCCTGTCTCGCAAATTAAATTTGGGATCTGCAACTAAAGATTGGGAGATTGTTCTTTTGCATCTGTAATAAAAGCCGAACAGGTCAGAGAGTGACCTCTGAGGCAGCAACAAATCTCTTGGTTTCAGGGAGCTGCCGTGGTGCTGGGAAAGGCTGAGAAGGTCCAAGGATGGGGAGCCTGACAGACAGTGCATAACCAGACCACTCTAACTGAGCTATACATTAGTGATCCCAGAAATTTTTTTAAAAGAGGTGTGGAAAACAGAGATGAATATTGGGGTATGGTTTTTCAACAGAAAGTCCCCATGAAGCAGAAGGAAGGCAAGGAATCAAGCCCCCATCTCTGCACCAAAACAGGTGTGCTAAAAATCCTCCTCTCTTCCCCGTCATGATCCATCCCAGGAGATGTGCTAGGGAAAACAGGTACCACACTTCCATTTTACACAAGAAAATCCTGGATGGATACGAGATATATTTCCAGCATATGCCCTGCAAGCCCATCAGGGTCAGCGTAACAGGAGCTGTGCCAGGCAGGAGGAATGTGAGCGACCCAGGGAGGCAAGGACAGCCTGGAGCCCCCTTCTCCCCCCATCCCACGATGCTCATGGATGTGCAGCCCCACTCAAATACACAACCTGATGCTAAACACCACAAGCCAGCAGTCAATTCTATATAATCCCCCCTGGAAAAAATCCCACATGTGCACACACAAGCACCTCACAGCCGCAAACTGGCCAACACCAGTGAAAACTCATTCCCAGCAGCAATCTTCTGCCAGATCCTGATGTAATGAAAGCATTTTAATATTGAGAAGATTATTGCTATGGTCTGAAAATTGTTTAGAATAATAATTCTGCACTGGTCAATCCTTTAATATTTCATTTGTAATTGCAGTTTAATAAATATGTTTTACCACAGTCTCACTAACAGTCATTTTTATAATATATATTAAAAATAGCCCCTCTTTTCTTTCTTTATCATTTATGGCTGACACTAGGACCACCAGGGACACCTTCCACTACACCAGGTTGCTCAGAGCACTGTCCGGCCTCACCTGGCATCTATTTTATTATGTTTTTATTCTCTCGAAAGCATGACTTGAGCCTTAAAAACATGCTTCCACCAGCCAAGATACATCATGTCATCAGGACTCACAGACAACAGTTTACTTTAAAAGGCTCAAGTCAATACAACCCTCTCCATGTAAACACAGGTGGGGAAAAGCCACAGAAGGAAGAGTTTCTGTTATTAAAAATATCCTAAATGTGGAAAAGACAAAAACTCCTCCTAACTCGTCCATAACCCGATTACAGAAAAGGAGGATTTTCATGTACAAGAATTAAGCACCTCTGACTTGGGTCCAAACGAAGATCATCCTGACAGATTCAGATTGCGGCATTAGTCTTCTACAGGAATAACTAACAAATGGAAATGTCATAAACTCTGAAATCTCGTTTGACACTCTTTAGCCAAGTGTTAATGGATAACACTGATCTTTTTATAAAAGTAACTTTGCGAGGCACAAAGGTTTGCCTTGGTCCTGAACCCCTTCCTGTGAGCACAGGCAAATCTTATGATCAAAGTCATGGGGCAAGCTTTTGGCACAAATTATAAAAACTAACAAAAGCATGAAACAATTATTTGAAGTATTCTGTACCTGCTCAGTCCTTTCGGCCTCTTATTCCTGTGGGGATTTTCTGTATGAAACAGACCCACTCCAGGCCTTAAACAGCATGAAAATAGCCCTTTCTGTTACACAACCATGGTTTTTTTGAGCAGAGAAAGTGATGTCTTTCAAGAACACCAGGAAAACGGGTGTCTGCAATAACCAGTTATAAAAATACGATGGATTGAGTAAAGATGGCAGTCACTAGCCATGCTGGCTTTCTAGAACTACAAAACTAGCATTTAATTCAGAAAAACATATTGATTACAAGGAGCCTAAAGTCACAACTTTGTCCCTGGGGTCCCACCACTTGTCACTGATGACAGCCCAGGAGCCGATGGCTGCAGCCCACGCTCTGTGCCCACCTCACAGGCCAGTCCTGTGCCCAAGGGCTTGACAACAAACACAACACTGCCATCGGATAGGAACTGACTTGCTACTACTGAAGTAGGAACTTCAATTACAATGGCTGAGACATTATTTCAAACCAATACTGTATATTTTTGGGGCCAGTTCTGCAGTTCTTAGTGAGATTAATCCCCACTGGTGTCCAAGCCAGCAGAGCAAAACTGAAAATCCTTCTGTCGATGCAAGTAAAATTCTCATTTGACTTTGCCAGCAACTCTTCCTGCGCAAGGAAAGTGATGCTAACTCCAGGGTAGGAATTAACCATGTAATTCAAAACACTTAGCAGGGCCAGCAGTCAGAAAATTTAATTAGCTGGCTCATTTATGACACTTTCTGCAGCAGGTTGTCTGTTTTCTAGTGGGGACAAAGACTGTTTCCTGTGAGGGCGGGGAGGCCCCGGAACAGGGTGCCCAGAGCAGCTGTGGCTGCCCCTGGATCCCTGGCAGTGTCCCAGGCCAGGCTGGACAAAGCTTGGAGCAGCCTGGGACAGTGGGAGGTGTCCCTGCCCATGGCAGGGGTGGCACTGGATGGGCTTTGGGGTCCCTTCCCACCCAAACCAGGTCTGGGATTCTGCGATAAACTAACACTAGGGAAAGTATTTCACTAGTAACTGCAATGTCAGCAGTCTGACTTTTTAAGACTCTCTTTAAAAACAGGGATTCAGAATACTGGAAAAATTCTGTTTCCACCCGGCAAACTAAAATAATCAGCCCCATTCATAATATCCCTCAAACTTGCATAGCCATACTAGTTGCCACTGAGGCTCCCATTCCTGAGTCTGGATGAGCAGTTTGGGAGAGCTGTGACCCCTCCTACTGTGACCAGGAGCTGCTGGTGATTTATCCTTTTGAACATCTGCATGGAGTACTGGGATCAGTTCAGTGCTGTGTGTGACCAATGCCCAGCATCTACTCCCACATCAAACCAAACCAAAATAAATACGGATGTGTCTATTCTTTTGGAATGATCACTTTATCTCCACTATCTGCATTCTCCTACAGCCTACTGAGTTCCGTAATTCTATTGCATTTTCTATTACACCATTTAATTGTTATATAATTTATACATGAGTTAGTATTTTAATTAAAAAAGGGTTTTCTTAACATTAAAAGGCATCGATAAAAAGAAATTATCATGGATTAGCAAAAGGTTTAAGCTGTGAAATTCAGTTTGAGCACTGAAAGGAATGTTTACTAACAAGGGGTTATTAACACCTAATGACCTGCCTGAACAAGGTTTTATTCCAGCAGATCTGAATTCACACCACAATTTGACTGTGACACAGACATTCCTACACCTTTGTGCCCACACCCATAAAGACACACAGACTTATCTATGTCATGGTTTGAAGAGTAAACTTTGGAAACTTGGATTTAAAGAGAGCAAAAGTGGGTGCTCAGCGCATCCTCCATTCCCTTCTTTAACTCATCCCAGCTCATGCCAGACCCTGACTCACACTTGGAAGCGTCCCAGCAGCTCCACAGCGCTGTGCAGAGCTGACTTCACTGAAGTCTCTCTCAAACTAAAATGCTTTTAGTGCTGCAGAGCTATTGATCCATGGAGCTCCTGGAACAAATAACTGTCACATTCAGCACAGCTGGACAAAACCCAGCACACTGGAGATGGAACTTTGGTCCTGCCTCTGCCACAAAAGACCCTTATTTGGCTGAGGTAAGAACCACAAAGAGGAAATTACAGACCACATGATTATTTTTGCTGTGGCACTAATTCTGGAATCCGAGAATGGTTTGGGTTAGAAAAGACCTTAAAAATATCACCCAGTCCCACTCCCTGCCATGGGCAGTGACACCTTCCACTATCTCTCCACTCATCCCACGTTACCACAGCAGCGAGGGCAGGGCAGCACAGAAAAGTGGTGAGAACAATGTGTTGTCTGGAAACATCATACTTGTTCCAAAACTTTCAGAAAACATGTTTAGTTTAGAAGATAAGGCCCTGAAACAAGAAAATTGAAGGAAACGAAGGTGGAAAGAGGAATAGAATAAAAAAAAAGCAGGAAAAGAGTTCAGCAAGCTGGTGATGGAAGAACAGGAATGGGAAAGAAGAGCTCAAAAAAGCAACTACCTTAATTTAGAAGTTCTTCTCTAAACTGTTGATGTCTGTAACATGAACGTTTTGCTTATCATTGCCCCTGAAATTTAGTTTTTCTTTGAAAAAATGAGAAATAACCTTCTCCAAAGCAGTGGATTCTGCAGTCCCATGGGACCACAGAAACCTTTTGGAACATTCTTTCCTCCTCTCTCTCTCCAGATGAACAAGGCACAGAAAATATCAGCAAGCCACTCCACTGAAGCTAGAAAAAGATGTTCAGTGACCTCAAAAAGGAATGAGTATTCTGAAAAAGTACAATTACATCAAATTATTACTTCTTTTACCAAAAGTGTTACAAAATTTCCCAAATAATTCATCAAAATGGTCTTCTGTCTGAATAGACATCCCTACTCAATGTTCAAGGGAGAAAATCACCCGGTTTTGAAAGGCTCATATGTATTTTAAATATATGTAAAATAAAATAATACAGATTTCTGTCTGAAGCGTTCAATAATGGCAATACAATGATGCTTACAATACATTTATATATTCAGAGAGAAAATAATTCCGCCTAAAATACTAACCTGGCTGCAGTCAGTGCTTCCGAAAGGAATTCAGCTCAATTTCCATTTCATTTATTACTATGCAACCATTTTCTGTCATTTAGAGCAACAGAATAGTGATTTTTTAATCAAACTTATCACTGCTGGAGACACCAGCCAGCCAAGTGCCCTCTCCCAGCTCAGAGCAAAGGGCTTCGTTTTGGAGCATCCCAGCGTCAACCTCCTGAGCAGATGTTCCCTGGAATACCCTGGCAAGCCTTAGGAAGAAAGTTGCTCCTACGGAAGATCCTAGAAGGAAAAAAATACCCTCACTTTCCCTCTAGATAAGGCTTTTTTCCAACAAGGGCTGCCAACAAGTCTTTGTCCACGTAGGGGAAAGCTTTATGAGAAAGAAGTTATTTAATAAACACGGAGACATGGCAGCAGGAGGAGATGGGACTTTCATCTTCCCATCCAAACTTATCAAGTGGTTTTGGCTCCCTGGAGCTGTGGCACAGTGTACACTTCTCCACATCACTTCCCATTGAAAATTCTTTTCAGTGTCTTCTGAAGCCTTTTACAATTGCCTTTTTTAGCAGAAATTCCTCATCTGTAACTCAAGATAGAACCTTGTGTATGAAAGGAGGAAGATGAAAGTGGAGAAAGGAAGGCAGCACCACTTGCTCCAGCTAAGTCATCTTGTTATGAAAACAAGCAATAAATTTCTGTTGCAGTCTGTTTTGCTTTTTAAGTTTCAGACTTTGCACAAAAAAAAAAAAAAAAAACAAAAAACCAGAGTGAGTGACTGCAGCGCTGGGACTACAGGATGAAACCACGTCATCAAATTTTAAGCCTACGTAAGATCTGCCCAAATACCAAAAAAAATCCTCCCAAATGACAGAAACAGGGTAGAGCTGGAGGGGAAAGAATTCCTCAGCCCCTTGTATCCCTTTTCCCAACAGTTTTATTTCATTAAAAAGTTAAATTTAAAACAGATGAGAGGAGAATGCTACAAAACACAAGTGCTGAATTGTATTATTCCCATTCAATCGCCTACTATCCTGGAGTTCTTTCTGTAACTCAGTGACTCAGATATTGCACTGGCACTAAAAATGAGGAAAACTGTCCAAAAAGGACCTGGATATACTGTAAAGGACATTTAGTCTATAGAAAGCAGCAAAGAGCTCTGTCACTTTAATCAAATTACAGGTAACCCTGGTAATACACTGGTTAGAAAGAACCTGTTACACTCATTTCTAACAATGCTCAGATTTCAAGCTAAATTTTAATGACAGAAATCAGAAACTAATTAAACATCTACTGAAGCAAAAAACTGAAGCTTCATGCTTGCATGAAGCTGACAGAGCTCAGGGAAAGTGCCCAGTGTCACAGTGACTCCAACAAGGGGCTTATGTCTCCTGGGGCTTTTTAAAATGGTCTATGCTGAACGTGTCAGGCTGTCCAATCCTTTCTGGACATTGACAAAGCTTAATTTAGCTCAAGGCACCAGAAAAAGAGAGAATATATTTAACTGATCATTCTTCCCACAGAAGAAAAGAGCAAGTGCAACACAAACACTTCTGAAATGCAGTTTATCTCCCTCTCTTGCACAGCTCTTCTAGAGCAGCTTTAAGGTCCCTTCCCCCCCAAACCATTCTGCAACTCTGTGATTCTCTCCATTTTCCTTTACACTGAGACGTGTACACAGGAAGGTATCCCTGCCTATGGCAGGGGGCAGAACTGGATTGTTTTTAAGGTCCCTTCCAATCCAAACCATTCTGTGACTCTGTGATGAACTCTGCCCTTCAGACCTCCTTCTATTAACATGTTCCACACGCACACCCAGCCGACTGGTCTGCAGCTGCCCAGATCTCCCTCCAAGCCCTTTTTCGCACTTGATGCCACAACAACCACCTTTCAGCTGCCTGGTGTTAAGGGAGTTATAAACGAGCACTTATCCATCAGAGAAGTAATTCAGCATCCTTGACCACCTCCCGCTCCTCATGCCTCGGCCCAGTTTGCTTTCAGGACCTGCTCCACCTTTGCTGCCATCCCAGTCAGATTAAGCTCTGCCATCTTGTCTTTGCAGTTCCTGTACCCGCACAGTGGCTACTCCCACTGCCTCTGATTCTGGACTGATTCTCTGGAATTAGAGCAGTAAAAAATTAAAACCTGCACTAGGGCCTTGGAAAGGAACTGAAAAAGAACAATAAAAAGGAATGATTCACTTTAGACAGCACTGCAAGAGCACTGTTGAAGTATCTTACAAGCAGCCAAGAATGATCAAAGCCAGGTATCAAATTATATCACCAAATTAAATTGGAACAGGAGTGGCACGGCAAAGGCCAGCAGCAAGCCTAAGCTTCATGTAAATAAAATCTCATTCACTCTTCCACCATATCCTTAAGATTCAACCAAGATATCGTAACCATAAAAGAGAGAAGAGTAAACTGTAAAATATCCGACCATTCACAGCGCAAGTAATCCCAAGTTAGAGCACATGAGAGACTGGATGCTGTTCACTATATAAACCACTGTTTATGACCAGGACTACACAGCTACAAGCCAATATAAATTCACTGCTTGATAATAGCATTTAAAATAAAGGCAAGAGATTAAGAATAGATAAGGTAATTTTATTTCTGTGCAAGTCATTCAAATTTTGCTATGCTAAAACTAATTCAGTTGGGTTAGTTGATACCAGCAGAGCTGTAATTACACTGACACATATGCAAAACTGTTCCATTCACATGAAACTGGATTTGCTGGTAGCAGCTTCACAGCCTTCAAATGAAGCTGTACAAGCCTGAATTAGCTGAACTTGTTCGTTAACACTTGAAAAACTGCACTATGCCGCATTTACAAGGTGGGTTTTACCTATGAAAATTGTTAATTCAGCCACCTGTAGTTTTCAGTAATTTATTTGCTATTCAAATTCTTCATTTATTTGCAAAATTAAGGTAACTCTTAGAACTTTCTGTTTTGGGGAGTGATGACTGCTCATCATCCTTTCCTTCCACAGAGGAGGAGGGACATGGACACATGGCACGCCTCAAGGATTTAATCCAAATATCTAATGACCACGTGATTACTCGTGTGAACACGGACAGCCAAAGCAGACTGTCACTGTCACGGGAATGCCACGCTCCTCAGCATGAGGGGATTTAAGACCAAAAATCTCTCTGAGGCTTTGGTGTACACGAATCTTGTGACAGCACCAATGTCCCGGGACCAGGTATAGTCCTTTAAGTGTAAATAATGGGAAGGCAGCACTCTCAGGGCCCCTTTCCAAGCTGAAAGACCAACAGCCACAACACCCAACAGGGTCAGGACCATTTATCGACAGAAATGCACCCATCTGGTGACTTCCCCTCAACAAACCACTTTCTCACTTACACCTACTCACTTCCATGGCTGAGAAGATAAAAAGAAAAGCATAACAGGGATAAAACCCGTATTTTCCTAAACCTGCCTTCCTCTCTGCAGAGAAAACACCTGCAGAAATTTCAAGTTTAAACCTTCCACAACCTGCAAACAATCGCAACCAAAGGGGCCCTGACTGCTCCATGACACACCACTGCGGGTCCCATCACGTGTGGTGGCTACCTGCTCTTACAAAATACAGCCTCAGTTGACTCTGTGTGCCTGATAAGACTGAAGCTCCATTATATACACACTTTTAAAAGCAGGGAAGAAGAAATAAAGAAATTAAAAATCAGCCTGTAATCCAAGAGTGACACTCAGTCCAGTTCCGACAGTGAAGAGTTGCCGGAGACCTCGGGCACGGTGGCTGCTCCTCCTTCCTCTGCAGAGTGATTTTTCTCCCCACCACAGAAACTCTGGAGCAGGACATTGCAATGGAAGAATCAGACATAAAGGTGCCTGTCTGTGAGCTCCAGAGTGGGCTGTGTTTCACAAAGGCAATCCTGCAACACACACTGGTTTCACAAGTGGCTGCAGAGCATTGGCCACCGAGCTCACATCAACCTCGGTTCCTCCTCGCACCCTCAACTCCCCTTCCTCGATTTATTATTAATTATTTCTCTTGTGTAGAACAAAAAACCCAAAAACGAACAAACAAAACCAAACAAAAACCCAAGAAAAAACAACCAACCAATCAAACCAATAACAGAAAAAGCTTTTAGAAATGTTCTGATCTTTCAGAATATCTTCATTTCCCACTGCCATGCCTCTTGCCTGTATGACCAGGCTGATTTGGGACACTAGTCCAAAAGCATCTTTTCTAACTAGGGGGTGGAAGAAGAGGATTAAGAAATTAAAATGGGATATTTAAAAAACCTGAAGAATAATTGACTACTGAGACCTAAAGCAGCACCTGGTGAGGCACCAGGCTCAGTGCAATCTGCAGTGCTGTCACACCCAGAGCTACAAATAAGCCACAGTAGCCCTTCGAAAATCAGGGTGCAGACCATGACAGACAGCCCAGACCTGAGGGTTCTGTCAGATACACAACATTCAGTCAGGACATGGTAGGTGTCAGGACCCTAAATATTTGATTTAATGAATACTGAGATACTGATCCAAATACATATTGAAAGTGACGATTTTTTTTTTTTTCATTTGGTCAAAGCACCATTTCAAATAAGTTTGGGTTGTGTTCTCATTTTTTTAGTTGTAGGATGTTTCTTCACTATTGATACGAAAAATGCCCATCTCCACCTGCAGCATAAAAACCTCAGGCCATCAGCTGCAGCTCAACAAAGTGGGTGCTTAGAGGGGGATTGTTTTGTCCATTAAAAAAGCCTGCTGGAACAAGAAAGCAGGCTGCTCCGAAATGTACACACACAATATGTACTTGGAACTTAATGAAGCATAATGTTTTGGTAACAATATGCTATTTCTTAATGAAGTGCATAGAAGAGGGATAGATTATACTATTGTATATTTTGAGGTGCAAGAACCATTGGTGAAGGTTTCTGGCAACAGAAGGTGCACAAATATATTGGAATACAGCTTGGATGTTGGGCCAAGGATATCTCTGACAGAACTCCAAATAAGCTTAAAACAGCAATATATCATAATGGAATTGTTTTGGTTTGAAGGGACTTTAAAAGATCATCCAGGTACAAATCACATCAGAAATCAACTTCTGCAAAGTAATGCTCAATCTTTGGACAAGTGGCCCAACCCAACGCCCTGATGTGGTCACGCAGGACACAGGAAGAAGTTTCCAAAACAGGCTGTGCTGTTGTGACAGAAGTAAGAGAGGACCAGAGAGCATGCCCAGCTGGAGATGAGGGCTTTTACTTAGAAAACAAGGAGCCCAGAAGGATGTAAGGGCTTATTCCACATGAGTGTATCGTGTGAATGCCCTTCTGCTCTCGAGTGAACAGGACGCCTCTGAAGGCACGTTCCAGGAGCAGGAGGAAAGATGTAGCCAAGGGAAGAGTGATGGCCTGATTTAACTCCACAGGAGGCTTGCTACACCACCTCCTCTTGCTATAGAAACCTCTTAGCTATGTCTAAAAATTAAAAATTCTCACACACCAGAAGTGTAATCGTGACAGATGCTCCATTTTGTGCAGCCCCAATGTGAAATAAGGACAGTTTCTCTCTCTGAGCCTCTGAAGAACCATGGAGTTTCAAGGCGATTTTTTTGCCTTTTAACATTATCTACACTAGAGAAACTTTTGGGATTCTCCCTCTGTTTAAGCATCTACACAATTATCTGAAATGCAGAGCTATTATCACCTGTTCCCAGCTCCAGTGCTGTGATGACATGTTTACCACATCCTCTGCAAGGCTGAGCAGTCCAACAGCCTTGATGCAAATAAAAAATATCCGTGGGAAGAGCAAATTCTAAAGGTTCTAAAACAACCTCACACCAGCACCGAGGGGAAAACGTGGGATTTTCTGCATATCTCTGTTGCAATTTCTATTCTGTCAATATGAAAGATAGTTGGGTGTCTAAATAAGGCGGATAGGGTTTGTCTTTAAAGCTGCCCTGGGGAAAATCCATGCTAGAACTGGTGTCTTTCAAAAGCCAATAAATATGATATGCCAGTTTTTTCCTTCCCTTTATTTAAGAAAATAAAAGTTACATCCAAACTCTCCTGAAATTAATGCAGAAACATGAGTTTGACATGTCTCCAACAAACAAAAACTCCTCAACACAGGATTTGGTTTCATTCCAAAAGTTACAAACAGACACACTATTTATCTGCATGAATTTCAGGGACAGTTTTGGAGCTCCAAAAAATTGAAATGGGACATTTTCCCATTTCACACAAAGAGTAACATTTGTTTAATACAGATAAAAGTCCATCTGTGGGTACGCAGGGACACATTCATCCACCTATTTCATCTCTGCAAGCCCAGTTGGTTTCCATTTGAGTATGTGCCTGTCCAAACAAATCACAAGTCCCAAAATAATGGATGAAGAATCCCAAAAATGGATAGTAAGAACTGACGCACCAGGAAAAAAATATTCAGCATGTGTTATTGTAACTGAATGAGGATCCTCCTTCTCCAGCAGGTTTCTGTCCTGGAGACAGAATCCCTGAGGCTGGAAAAGACCTCCAAGAGCATCAAGTCCAACCTGTGCCTGATCCCCATCTTGTCACCAGTCCAGAGCAGCGAGTGCCACATCCAGGCATTCCTTGGACACCTCCAGGGATGGGAACTCCACCGCTACCCTGAGCAGCCCCTTCCAGGGGCTGAGCACCCTTTCCTGGAAGAAATTCTTCCTGAGACATTGAGGTTTGCCGCATTAAGAGCATAGAACAAGACTGAAAATCCAGATGCCCAAATCACAGTGAAATGTTGTGAGTGTTTTAGGTCATTTTTAAAAAAGGGACAACTCAGCAATTCTGACAAAATACAAGTTTTCTACTCATGCAATCTCCAGGCAGACAGAGACTGCAAGGCATCAGGGAAAATTCAATGGAAAATTAATTATGCCCAGAAAAAATACATTATACATTTGGAATCCCCCAGATCTAACGGCATTTTCCAGGTAACTTGGTGCTTGGCACTGCTGTGCATTCTGAGATACAGAGTGGGCCTCCCACCCAACCTCCACTCCCACACAGGGAACAGGAATTTCAGATCAGTGTCACGCTGACAGCATGACAGAGAATTCAATGAAAAGAAATGTAAGCCTACTGCAAACACTGTGGTATAAAAATACTTTAAAAGGAGCAAAGTCTCTCCTGACACCAACAATTTAAAGCACAATATCCTTCAAAAATTAGCTTCAACAGGAGCACCAAGCACTTCAACAGCTTTTCCTCAAATTCTACCTTGGTAATGATTGTTTATTTACTTGTATTTCTAGAAGCTCACTCTTTCAGTGAAAAGCAAATATTTCTTTCCCTCAGCACAAAGGGGTTTTATAATCCACTCAAATCTAATTTGTGGTCATTTCGGAACACAGGAGGAAAACATTATCTCAATCCCATTGTTCTAACATTTTGAAAACAAATGACTTGATATCTGTAGCATTTTCAACTCACTCCTCTGCAGTTCTATTTCAGCAAGGCTGAGAAATCGAATTTTTTCACTGCACATTCATTTTATGTTTTGTATGAGAAATTCTGTACATCTGAGCAAGGAGGTGACAGACTGAGATTATGTAAAACTATTGCAACAACAACTAAAAGACAAATAACCACCAGCAGCATCACCCTACCTAACACTAACTCCCTTCTGGTAATGGTTTCCTTATCAACTAGGAGCCCCAGAATCCCTCATTGTACATTGATTTTCTGCAGTTAGAGGAGGCTGAGGAATGCCAAACACAATCCCAATCAAAGTCCGTGCACGACAAATTGTCCAAATACTCACAGGGCTTTGTTTGTTCTCCCCATCCCCTGCGCGTGCAGCCCAGCAGCGCAGTCAGCCAGACTGGGAATTCAGGGGTAGCGCTGCCTGGAGAGCACTCTGGCACAGATCCTCCTCCGATCCCTCCCTCTCCCTAGCGCTGGCTCCATCCTGCTGCTCCCCACGTCAGGGTGATATTACAGGTGACACCTCCCGCTGCTGATGTCAAGCTCCGTTCCCAAAATCACAAGCACCGTCTCCCTGCGGCGCCCGCGGCCCCTACAAGCATCACCTGCACATCTTCTGGGTGCCAGGGAGTGGGCTCCAGGAGGATTCCAGAGAAGCTTATGGACACACAGCCTTCCCTCTTCGTCAAGTCTCCCAGTGTTACAGAGCTGCTTTAATTCCTGCTGGAACGCTGCAGCAAATGTAGCCTCCACGCCTCCCTTGGGGGGAAAAGGAAGGATTTTTACAGTTTCTTTCTATGGCGCAGCTTAATTTGCTCTTTTCCTAGAGCGAACTGCTGAAAGAACAGGGAAAAAATGGATCAGGAGATCAGAGTGACTGACTCATGGATGCTCTCCTGAACATTTCAGAGTAAGCTGAGGGGCTGGTGATGCAGCCCAGGACCAGAGCTGATGAATGGTGCAGTGCTGCTGTTGTCATGGCAACTAAAAGGAAAAGGAAAAAAAAGGCAGCACCATATAAGGAATTGTGACATGAATTCTGGGAACAATTTATACTAAAAGGCTGTAAGCCCTAGGATGCTTTAAAGCTGCAGCACCCCCTTGGTCGGGGACAGGTTTCATTGTTCACATTGAAGCAGTCGGCACAAATTTCTGACAGGATCGCGTCCAGCCCAGACACGTTTGCATTGGGAGAGTTGTACCAAAACACAACAGAACAACATGATTCTGCAGTGTGTTCAAATAAATGGAATTGAAATAATTAAAATTATTAATTAAGCGAAATGACTGGATGCTAATAAGGACCCAAACTAACATCTGTGAAAACAAGAGTACCACCAAAACCCCCAGGAACATGCAGCCCCGGACAGGTGAGGAACTCTGTCCGTACAGAGGGAGGCTGACATGAGCCAAACTGCAGCACCATCAGGTGGCTGAGTGCCTGAGAGGCACTGCCACCAACACAGATCCTGCCAGGCCTCCCAGAGACAGGAGGGCATTTCCAAATTAACCCATAACCCAGGAGCTGCTGGGCAAGGGACACTGGCAGAGCCCCTAAAGCATCTTCAGATATGGCAGAGCAGGGAAAGCCAACTCACACACACCTGCCATCGCACTCTGTGAGCAAGGCCAAGGTTTGTATTCCATGTGCAACACTGGGGAAAACCACATTATTTACCAGAACCGTCATCATTTGCTTTTCACTTAATGCATGTGCTCAAACTGACAATACACAGTGAGGGGGAGAATGGCCACTGTCACACCCAGCACGACCACAGCACTGCAGAGCTGAAGCCCGGGCTCGGTAACTGAGACTTTAACAACCAGAAATCCTTCCCACTGATGATTTAATTTGAAACACAGAATCACAGAATGGCCTGGGTTGGAAAGGACATTAACAATCATCCAGTTGCCACTCCCCTGCCATGGGCAGGGATACCTTCCACTGTCCCAGGGTGCTCCAAGCCCCATCCAACCTGGCCTTGGACACTTCCAGGGATCCAGGGGCAGCCACAGCTGCTCTGGGCAGCCTGTGCCAGGGCCTCACCACACTCACATCACAGAATCATTGTTAAGATTGGAAAAGACCTTGAAGATGATCAAACCCAACCATCAACCCTGCAACACCATCACATTCCACACTAAACCGTGCTGTCAAGTGCCAGAGCCACACATTTTTTGAGCACTTCCAGGAGTAGTGACATCACCACTTCCCACATGTGCCAGCACTGACGGTTACCCCCAGCACTCCCACCCCTGAAGCTGTGCCTCATCATCTCTCATGCTCCCACCTCGCTGAGCTGGTGGAACAATTTGGAGAGAACAAGTGGTCCTGCAATCATTAATCTGGGCTTGTCACAATGAAATAAGAAAAAATTAAACTTTTCAAGTAGAGAGATCTCAGTTTTTTAATCCCACAGGTACAGCTGGCATCAAAGAATATTGAACCATTTGCTGAAGATATAGAGAAGGGAGATGTGACAATCCTTGTGGCTACTCCCAAGAGATGCAAGGGTATCCCATGAGGGATGGGGAGAAGACAAGACCCCAGCACTACAAATGACATGGGTGACGGTGGCACAGGGAATGTTGTGCGTGAGGTACCCAGCCCAGATGGACCTGGAGGGTGCTGAGAATCACAGAGGTGGGTCCTTACTGGCATCACTGGGGAGAGCAAATCTCCATCCTGCTCAGCCCTGCTCTCACCACCTCTAAAGGATCTAGTGAAAAAATATACATTTTCTTTAGGAAAGAGGCTGCTATTAACTGCCTGAACACACCTAGGAATATTACTACTCATTTCTATGAATTTTATCCTTAGGGACAGTTCCCACATTCCCCAACCACAAGCGAGGAATGTTCTCAAAGAGGGGATCTGCAATGAAACCAGTTCCCCAGGCCCATGTCTTTGAAGACACTGAAGCAGCTAATTCACACTGGATACAGGACCAATCAGGCCTCTGAGAATCCAAACCAAAACATGTAGGCCAGGTTTTTGTTAGAAAAACACAATTTCTTTCCTAAATTTCTTGCTAATATTCTCTCCTCCTCACTCTCTGCACAGGCAGTCACACATGTGTCCTTTCTAAGAGAGTCCTAATGCCTGCAATCTGTCATTCAATAGAAAAAATAGCAATAGCCAAGTACAGCGATGAATAAAATTATCCCTGCGCACATAAATGTACAATATGTAAATGAACACTCCTTCCTGAGGAGGAGGAGGAGTGGGATGCGGCACAGGGCTTTGTGAAAACCCTCTGCACATGGTGGATTCCACAGGAATCAAATAAAACATCGTGAGCTGAGTCTTTCAGCCCAGTATCTTCTTTATTAACCTAATGCACATATTTTTGGCACTGATTCCTGAAAGCACTTACATATATTCATCCCTAAGCACCCTCCTGGAAAGCACTCCTGTCCTCAAGGTAGGTATACAGAGCACCTGCATTATCTTCATCACAGACCTTTTCGACCCAAACCATTCCATAATTCTATGAAAATATAATATTTTAAAGTTCTTAATCTGTCTGATTTGTAACCAAGTCAGCTTTTCATCCACAGAAAAGTTAAAATGACCATTTTTGGTAAAAAGCCACAGGAACACATTCCACAGAGTGTGAATTTTCTACCCAGAGGAACTAAGGTCACTCACATGTTGGTATCTGGGTTTGCTGGGTATGAAGACTTGGCTGGATTCAGAGGGTGATAAATATTCCATGAGGGTGCAATTTCCATTCTGCTGAATAGTCTGGTGATTAAGAAAAACTAAGATCATTGTGGCTCTAAGGGGTGAGCTAATAGTCAGCATAAGTAATCAGCTCTCCCCCTCCTGCCTGTGTCACCTCTTGTTTAGCACTGGCTGAAAACATACTTAAATCAGCACGTTCAACCTCTTGTTATTTCTTTTTTTTTTTTGTAACAGTGGCTTTATTAACAAAAAGAATATGAAAAATGTGCAATAAAAAGAGAGAAAAACCCCCACTCTCCCAGCCCAGGATAAGGAAGTGAAGACACCATTTTGGTTTGTGTCTGCAATAAAATTAGCACTTAAAAGTTACTGTGCTTGCTGCACAAAGAGCAACTGCTGTCGAAACAATGGGCTGAAATACTCTGCTATACATCAAGAGTGTGTTATTGCAGACGGAAAAGGCAAAGTATCAAAGTACAAGACAGGCGTAGTCACCTCCCCAGTACACTTCCAAGAGTTTTGTGTGTGACCCCAAAACAAACCTCTGAACAAAACTGGAAGCTTACACTTTTCTTCTCTTGCTTCTGTGCAATAACAATTATCAGCATTTTCTTGACATCCTGGTTTGCACCCAACCTGCTCGGGTCTAGATTTCACAGCATATCATTTCCAAAACACACTGCCAGAGGAATATGCATCTTCACCAGGGGAACTCCTGCAGTGTGGCTCTGAGCACAGGCACCAGAGAGCTCCCAGTCCTTGCCCAGTCATGGAATTGTGACTCTGTCACAACTCAGAATTACTTCCCCCTATCCTTTTCCAAGTTCTCCTTTCACCAGCAGGCAGAGGAAACAAAAGGCACCAAGTGCATCATACCTCCCTTTTGTACACATAGATCAGATTATATCCAGCAAAAACTCTTCTTGGAGGTTTCCCTCAGCACAAGCACAGGACCCTGGCTGATCATTCTTAAAGCTGGGTACAGAGGGGAGTCAGATTTTAGGCAAGAAGCAAGTTTCTCAAAAGCTGTTCCCAGTAGAAATACTTTTTCTCATGCTTTTATATGGATGTTGGACTCCCAAGTGCTTTTGAGAATCACACTACTGCATCACCTCTAGGTATTCAAACCACAATCCCAGTAGGCTGGATAAACAAAGTAGAATCTAAAAGTACGCATGAACCAAAAAAAAAAAAAATCACTTTAATGTAGAATTTCATAATTTCTCTGATGTTCTCTCAGCATTCAAAATTTAAGCACCAACTTCTTTAAAATTACTGTAATGCTTCCACTGTGTATAAACCACAACACAAAGTGGAACTAAAACACACTCTGATAGAAATTTCTCAAAAAACCAGAGAATACTTGTAAACCAGAGAGACCTTTTTCAGCATAGAAAGATTTCTCTGTCAACACAAAAATCCAGTCCATCCCCGGGTTTGCCTGAAGCAGATGCTGTAATAAACAAGGGAATGACTTGGATACAGGAACTGTTCAAAGCTTTTTCTTAGAGATTTTTGCACCAATGGACCTTAAAAGCCCCAGTGAACTTTATTAAAGTCCTTACCAGTTAACTTCTTCACAGGTTGGAGCCGAACACTGATAGACTGATGTGTGAGTAAGGGGGAGGATGGAAGGGAGCGGGACATGCCCTCCATAATCCGAATGTGCTGCATACCTTCGGTCACTGGGAGTGGAGGAATAGCGTAGTCAGGTTCAAAAGCACAGTCGTTCTCTGTGGAGGTGCCTGATGGGGAGAGGAAAATAAAAATGAATTGGTTAGGATGCAGGGGAAAGAATCCTGCTTCGATCATTCCAAGAGGGCTGGATGGAAGGAGCTCTGCACAGAGCCAACTTGCCAACTGCTTGTTCCCTTTACACAGTCGTGACACATCCCTTGAAGAAATCTGAAAGAGCATCTCAGTACCCCTCTCTATATGATGAACAGCAAAACCATGAAGAATTTCTTTCCATGTTCTTAATTTGTCTTTCAGAGTCTTAGAGTCACCAGTTTTCAATATAATGACCATAGCTTTTAGATTGTCAGTTTCTAATAAAAAACCTCCCAGGTGAATTAAAGTTCAATATGAGGACCTTTAGCCTAAAAAAAACCCTCAAACCCCAAATAAAATGGAAGAGCAAATGCCTCTAAAAAACAGCCACAAGCTCCAGCTCTCCCGAGAGACACAACGGCCATGTGGGGGTCGCATCACTATAGATCCACAATGAAATACATGGAAAAGCATGAGAACAAGTGAAGATAGAACAATAAACGGTCACGTTGCTAATTGTAATCAATATTAATGAACAGCGAAGGGAAGGTGCTTCAGATCAGCAGGAGTTAGCGGGTGTAAGGTTCCTCCTGTCAGCTGCAGTTATGGAAACCTTGGGGTCAAGGGCACCTGGATCTCCACTCTTGTCAGTAAGATGAACAACCTAACCCAGATAACTAACAATTCATCTGCAAAACCAACCCAAACTGTTAACATTAATATTTCACTGATTTTTCATTAGTATTTCAATAAGGTGAGAGGGCCAGACTTGTGTCACACGGTTACAAGACGGATTTTGGCTCTTATTGCCTGCTGATGTTTTCCCTCCATAAAGACATTCCTTACTGGATTTCCACTGGATAGCTGTGCTGTTCTCAGTGGCTTGTTGAGAGCATGTTTAAAAGCAAAAATGTCTACTGGTCAGAAAGGGAGACAGACAAGAGTGGGAATAAGACAGAAGGGTAAAAGCCTCAAACACATGGTACTCCAGAGCACACGATGGACGAGTTATATTCCCAATATCCAAAGAACAATGTGAACAACCCAAACATTGATTATGACCAGCTGAAAAACCCATGTTGAAATAACTGTCAAAAATCCTGGACCAGTTCCTGAAGGGTTCTAGGAGGTACAGCACTGGTGGCTAAAATCCATCCATTCCTGGCGCCAGCATTCAGGAATGTCTCTCAGCAGTTTTGTATCGGTCTTTACAGGGAAGCCAAATAAGCACTGACATTCTTCACACCTACACTGGTTTTGACAGTTCCAAACACAACTCACTCTCTGCTTGCTCATCCCTCACCAGTCACCACGAGCTCTCTGCAGGCTCTGCCAGCCCAGTCAGGCTCACCAGGAGCGTCAGGGAAGACAAACCACCACTGCTGCCAAAACTAGCATCCAAAAAGCCAACCCATGATGGGTTTTTAAAATACATTGGATGCCAGGCAAAAAAAAAAAAAGATTTTCCACCATTGATTTTGACTTAAAAAATACTTCAATTGCCTCAGGCTAAATTTTAGGGAACTATAAACCATGGACATCTCCTGCACCTTTAAGCCTGGGAAAGACGTACAAATGTATGTGCGTTTCGCTGGTTATTATGGTGTAAGTTCCCAGTGTCTTTGATCAATCTACTTAAAATCATGGGCAGTATCTTATATAAAAATAAAAGTAATTATAGGCTGGCAAAGTTTTCAGCAGTGTTTTCCATCTTAAAATTCAAATGCTTTACAAGAGACCAATGAACTCAAAAAACATCCACATGGTGCTACCTTCATTCCACAAATACCAAAATTTCTCTCTCCTCCTTGGCAGAGTAAATAAACACACAAACAAAACCCCTGAAACAGTCAGAAATTTGTTTTGATTTGCTTATCAAACCCTGGAATTAGGGCTCATTCATGGCTGAACAGGAACTTTAACAGATTGCTTATGTAATATATTTACATAAAATGTTACTACAAAGTGCATATTTGAACTAATAAACTATTTCTTGGAGTTTTACAAGATTATCACAGATCATTCAGGTTGGAAAAACCTTTAAGATCAAGTCCAATTGTCAACCCAGCATCACCTCTACGTTCACCACTAAACCATGCTCTTAAGCATTACATCCACATGTTTTTGGAACAGTTCTAGGGATGGTGACTCCACCGCTGCCCTGGCCAGTTTGTTCCAGTGTTTGACAACTCTTTCCATGACAAAAATTTTCCTAAACCAACCTTAGGAAAACCTCCAACCTAAACCTCCCCTGGCACAACTTGAGGCTGTTTCCTCTTGTCCTGGCAATGAATCTTTGCAGACACTGTGACACTTGGGCGTCACACACGGTAATGTGGAAGGTCAGACAGCAGGAAGACAACTGCCCCATTTCATCTGGATGCTTTACCGAAGGATAATAAACTTCCTTAACCCACCCACCATCATGAAAAATACCCATTAACACGTGCAGACAGAATTCAAGCGACGAACACAGATCTGGGAAAAGCTAGAGACAGCACTTCCACAGAGCAGAGAGACTTCTCTTTCCACGCTGCAGAAAGCCCGCCTTTACAATTACATCCACTGATCCAAATGGAAATATTTAGCTCAGAGGCTTGTTTCTCCAAGAACTTGGAAGCTTTTTTACCTTTTCCCCTTCTATTCCCTCTCAGGCTGAAACTTCTTGCTAGTTACTGCAGTTTCTTCAGTCACAGTCACCAAAGCGAACAGGTACAATAGGTACAGGCTGGTGGTTCTTGGGCAAAGATTTGCAAAAAAAATCCCCTCTTCCTCTGACAAAATCCATCCCTTTCCCACAGCACCAGAGATCCAGAATAGATGGGCTGAAAGGGAATCTGAGAGCGCAGAATGTGTGCAGGGAGCTCCCAGCAGCGTCTGCATCTGAGCTGCTCTGTCCCATAACCAGAAATCATTGGACACGAGCCAAACACAGGGAAGGACGTGCCAGGGACCTATGGCAGAGCAAAGGTCTGCCTGTAGCAGTTACACAGCAACAACTTCATCTAAGTTCAGAGTGGGAAAGAGCAGCCACTCTCTCTGAACCTCAACGCGCTGCTCCTTGTATGAAAGCTGCCATGGGATACGTACAGCTATAAATTCCCCAGTTTCTTCCTTATTTTACTTTAACTCTATTTTAAAACAGTAAAATTTAAAATAATAAATTTAAAAACAGTAATTGAAAGATCCTGTGTGAACAGAGCAGTTGACACTTCACAGAGCTTCAGGGTTTTAACTACCAATTCCAATCCCCCTAATTCTGACCATAGCTTCAATCACTCAGAGTCACTTCACCCAGGCAATGCTGGAATACTGCCAATAAAGGACAATGCGCTGGAGAAAATGTCCCCATAATAAGTCATTAGGACATCATGACAACAACAGGCTTGAGCCTAAATTAAAGGAAAATTATTGCTGCAATCCCAGAGAGAATAAATCAACACACATACAACCTGCTAGAGCCTGACTTCCAAAAAATGCTGCTCAGTCTCAAAGCTGTGTGAGAATACAGCATTTTCACAACCCTCACAAATGACAAAATGCTTAAAACTAAGTAAAGCTGCTTCAAAGGACATGTAAGCCAGCACAGATCTAAGAGCTGCTGCTGTCAGGGACAGAAATCCCCATTAAAGGGCTCTGTATGGTGTTAACCAACCACCAAACCTACTCTGAGTTACGGACACTCAACAAAAGAGTCTGTTGAATTGTTATTTAAAGAACATAAACCCTGTTTTTAGTACTCCCTTCCTTGGACCTTTTGCCCTCTTCCTATAGGATGAAACAAACCAAAGCAAAAGACACAACATGGGGCTGTTCAGCCCCCAGGCAGGTACACACACGTCCTTCTCCACTGCATCCCAGGGCTTGGGGAAGGATAACCTGGTTATGGTGACCCTGCCAGGTTCCCCCTTTGACACCAGGGAGAAGGCAAGTAGAAACTTGGAAACTGAGTGTTGGTTCAGGCTGGTGTGCGCTGGAGAATTCCAGCACCACCAGCTCCAACAGCAGAATGCTCTGTCCCTCTGGCTGCAGCAAGAGACACTGCGCTCTGCAGTTCCACCTGTGCTGCGCCACAAATTAGGTTAAACTCCTTCAGCCACTCAGAGATGGTCTGGTTTGTGAATCTCAGCACATTGGTAGCTGTGTGGATTATAACAATGGGTGCAACGTCTGTCAGGTCACACAGTTTGACAAGAAACACAACACGTGGGAGGTATCAAAGGTGAACAAATGAGACGAGTCCCGGAGGCAGAACAACACTCAGGTTTTACCTTGCCCAGCTCGGCTCTGACGGGAGTCTACACTTGCCTGTCTTCGGTCTGGTGGCTCCTCGTTTCCTCCATCTGCATGAGAACCAAAACAGCACAAGTAGAACATCATAGTGGACAGGTCAGGCAGATGCAACTTTTCCTTGAGTCCCATCACCTATCTTGGGGGAACAGCAGGACAAAAGGACCCTCTGGCAGACCGAAACTGGGGAAACTGCTGCCTGACTGCGCTGCTCCTTCCACCTTTGTCCCGGCTCACTGCAATGAAATACGTGAAGTCGTCGGGATAGAAGGAAGGTTTTACTTGCTCCTATTGTTCCCACAGACATCTGAATGAAATAAAAACCAAATTGTGCATCTTCAATGAGTTCCTTCACTTTGGACCGGTGTATCAAGATATAAAAATATTAAGCACTGGAATAAAGAGATCCAAAAAAAGAGAAAAATATATTTGAAATACGAAATTTGAAATTGTGCCCCTTTAAAATTATTTGTCCACTAAAAACCAGGAAGGCTGGGGAGAACAAAACCTCTTATTACATCCTCTTGAAACTGTTTAGGAAAGCAGTTACAGTTAACAAATCCCAAATCCATCTGGATAAATGCAGAGTGGGATGCAGTGTACAATATTATACAATTAATTACAGGCTGCTCTTCATTGATCAACTGACCAGATTAGAAACAATAGATACACCCATCAATATAGATGCTCGAGTACATGGAGTTTCTGGCAGCTGAGAGCAAAAAGAAGCCCAGTTCTGCAGACTGGGAAAGAGCAAACTCAGGGATTTCAATTGCAGGCTGTATTTCAGCCGTTCTTACCCCTTATGGCAGGGAAAGGGGAAGCTTTTAAAATCTTTAAGAATAGTTCTGAAATAACTGAATTCTTATATAGCTGTTTAAAAACTCAATAGTCAGTCAGTTTAACATTGATATGTTTTGATGATACTAAAAGCAACCGCATTCTGATATATTTCTATCTCTGGATAGCTCTATAGAAGTTATTTGTTGGAGGGGCCTGTTATGCCATAAAGAAATTTAACTTTATCAACTCCTGCTACATGTGAGCTATGTCTGGCTTGATGGGAAGTTGTGAATTGCAGCACAAGAGCAGAACTAAAAGAGGGACTAAAAATTTCAGTCTGCCCCCATCCCCAAAAAAAGAGGAACCACAGCCCAGGGTGGGAGACATTTTTGTTCCCTCTTCCCTTGGTGAAATGCTCCCAGCCCTCAGTTTCCCTGAAGCAATGCTCAAGTACCTTGAACAGATGCCAGGCAAGCCATTTCTGTCACCTTTGCATCTTTCCCTGCTGACACAGCAGCTGCACGTGAAGGTCATCTGGCTGCAGCAGCCCAGAATCCTGATTTTACATCAGCTGCACCTGCCCTGATACGCCCTCAGCTGCCAGGAAGGCCACAGACCATGACACTTTCACAGGTCCATTTTCCATTCTGGTTACCAGAAGGACGTCACGTTGCAAACACAACTGCAACTGGGATGTGTCCATAGGAGCTTTTATTAGCCTGGAGGTGTCCTCTTGGAATTAGCTGCACTGGGCCTTCCTACAGTCAACACCATTAACAGAGCCCTGACTGTATTTTCGCTGGTAACACCCAGTGTTGGTTTGGGCATTCCTGTGCACAAGGATATCATTCTCATTATCATCATCATCCCTAATGGCCCTTGGCTGTGAGCCCCCACAGACAACCTCTAAGTCATGGAGAAAACAAAAACCCTTTTGAGCTCCAAACATAAATCCAAATGCAAAATAATTGTAAGGACTGAACATTTCAAAAGACAAGGAAGTCCCAGTATTAAAATCAGGACTAAACCCCTGTATTTATCTAAAGACACAGCAAAAGACAAACTCTATCCCTGGAAGTTTCATCATCCTTGCAAGTGTTCAACGCCAAGCCAGATGGGGCTTGGTGGGTGGAACTGGATGAGCTTTAAGGTCCCTTCCAACACAACCTATCCTGAGATCTCTGATGATTCTCTGAATCAATCTTGGAAAGACAACACCTCTGCTGTATAGTTACCTACATGCATCAAACCCTGCCTTGAGAACAAGCCTTGGCCAAGGGAGGGGGCTGGGGACAGCAAATCTGGGGTCCTGCTCCCCAAAATGCTCCAACACTCAATGGGGGGGACATAAAATGGTGACAACAGGCTGCCAAAGCCACTGGGTTCCTGGGAGAACAGGAACAGCTGCACAGGAGTCAAGAGTCTGGGATGGGTTTCCCTGCAAGTTACACGACATAGTAAGGGGGAACGAAAGCTCACAGTAAATTCATTTCCAAAATGCATTTAAGAGGGTGGGAAAGGAAAAAATAAATCAGATGACTCAGCAGACACTAGATCTTCAGTCAGTACATAACTGCAGCTGTATTTGATATGGCTGCAGCAAAGGTGGAGCTTGGGGGAAACCAAGGATGGAAAGGAACAGCCACAGTTAAGAGCTGAACAACTGAACTATTTAATTATTTTTCTCTTTACCACAAATCCAAATGTTGAGCACAATCTGCTCCCTGCAGTGGAGGAGCAAGGTTAGCAGGGAACAATATCACATGTAATTATGAAGTTATCTCACTGTATAGGCAAAAAAAGGAGATTACTGTTTCTAAGGGAATATTAATTCTCACGTTTTGAACTCCCAAGTGCTCATATTTACATCCACCTCTGTGTGTGCATCGGGACTGTGTCATGGCAACAACACTTCTAATTATTTTATTTATGCATGATTTTAGGTAGTAGTTAGTATTTGCTTTAGCATTAGCTATTGTTTATAGACGTGACCTACTATTCAAACAACAATTTGGGGACAGTATCACTCCTGAAGTTGAATCAACTCAGTTGCTGTAATGATCGCCAATGTGGTGAAACACTGAAGTTATTGACAAATCCTTACATGCAACAGCTAAAAGAGGTCACCAGAAGTAAATCGGTTGTGAAATCATTGCTAGAGAACGCAGCTATCTGTAGTAATTTAAAATAAAGATCAGCATAGATAGAGATGAACCCGACTAAGGAGCTTTGCAGAAGTTGTCATGCAAAAGAGAAAATGGTCAAATGCCACAAGGGATGTGAATAATATCGTAAATATTGACTCAGTAATTCATATTCCCTTGCATCTCACCATGACAGGAAGGAAAACTTCTGTGAATTTTTTAAGCATTTCAGCATTAAGAAAACTCATTAACTCTTATACATTATTTTCATTTTTGAAAGCTGCTCTCTCCTCAGGGCCCAGCATCCGTCCATTTGCGATGCTAGACACAGGTTAGAAACCCAACAGGGCTTCTGCGTACCTGATTCCGTGGCAAGAGCAGAGTAAACGGTAACAGCTATTAACTCTTTCTCTCAGTTACAAAGAGGCTAAGGGATCTCAAAGATCGTGATTAGTCACAGGATCAGCAGAGCAGCCTCTCCTGCTGCAGCCAGGTCTGAGAAACACTCCTGCTTCCTCTTCTCTCCCCATCCCCATCCCACCAGTTGTCCATTAAAACCAATGACACAGCAAATCCTCCCCGATGCACACAACTGGATTCTTTGAACTGACTGTTCCAACAGGGAAAGAAAATCCCGAGGTTTCAGCATTACTAAACAAATTCCCTGCACAAGGCACCACAATTAGTACGATGGGGCTGGAAACAGGAGCCAGATGCATCTGCAGCAGCACATCTCATATCAGTAAATCCCACAGCACCTCTGGCATCACCTCCTGCCAGGTATTCTCGTTAAAGGCAAACATAACAAGTTTTATATAAAATCAAGTGCCAGCAGCCCAATATTCCTGGTGTCCTATTTAATTAAAAAGGCCTTTAAAACCCACACCGTGACTAAACGTCTCCCAAGATTTTTGATCTGACAAAGCAATTTTTAAGGCAGAAGAATCCAAGGGTGGGTGAGGCTGCTCCACGCATGCTGGGAAATCTGCAGCAGAAACCGACTGCATCAGATGTGCTTCTGCTCTCACAGCAACTGGCAGAGCACACTGATAAATCAATAGTTTAAATCCATATCGGATCAAAATTGTATCTGGAAAAGGTCGAAGACTCACAGAAAGACAGTCAAGCCGTTAGGGACGGATCCGTTTCCAGCCCTGCCCAGCATCCCTGCGGAAGGAACGGTCTGTGTGCACGGCACAGCATCTGGAGATGTGGCTCCCAACTGCCATTGTGCTCCCAAAACAGAGACACAGGGGAAAAGATCCCCAAAATAAATAAAACAAACAGCTCCAGTGGCTAGTGTCCACCAGGAGGACCCTGGAGCTGCCAGCACTGCCACTGCAGGAGCTGGTGCTGAGTCCGACCCTGGAACCCGCCGCAGCAATGCCAGCGCAGGAGAGGGAGTTGCAAATCTTGTTCTCAGCATTCCCGATGGATTCCAGCCTGGTAAGAAACGACATGTGCCAAATGATCTGCCTGCTGCTCTCCCAGGGTGAGATGCGCCTGGAAAGGGGCAAAACGTTCCCCAGCTGGAGCAGGAGAGGAGAGGGAACACAGTTTGGTTCTGAAAAGAGCTATTTTCATCAAAAGTCCTTCCTGATTATTTAGTTTGTGAGTATTTTTCTGCCTCAGAAAACAACATGCACCACCATCAAAATTACTATTATGCTGTAATTAATTCTAATATAAAACTATTACTATTATTATTATTGTTGTTGCTGTAAAATTAGTATTGTGGTAAAAATCGGTCTTATTGTTAGAAATAGCATTATTGCAGTGTTATGATTAAAATTGGTATTATATGAATTATTATGATAATTAAAATTTTTAAGAACTGCATTAAATTACTAATAGAACAAAAGGTGCTAGAGTAAAAGAAAACAATTTTAGAAACAAAGAACTTATCTTATATCAATATTCCAGCAGATTCTGCTAAGCAAGCTCTCTGTTTGGAAGGGAACTCTGTGAAGTAAGAAACCTGTTCCTCAAAGAAATGCAAGTCATGGAGCACAGATCAATGGCCAGGCTCTCCTCTAACGCAAAGGGAGGTTTACCCTGGTCATATAATGCCATTAATGTGCACAGCAACCAAAACAAATCCCTTCTCGGTTAGAAAGAAGATTTAAAAAACTACAAAAAAATATTCTTGCAGATAGAGGAAATGGCATCAGAAAAAAGAAGTTATTGACATGGTAAATAATCAATAGCCTAAATACAAATTATTATGAAATAACTGGAAGTAAAAAATAATTGCCTTAAGGCAGAAACCTGCCACTTTTCTTGGGGGGCGGAGAAAAAAAATAACGAAAAATTGGTGAAAGCACTTTGTTTTCACATCTCTGTCTGCTTCTCACCACCAAGGCGGCAGCTGACAACAGCAGATGGCACAAAATTCAAACCCCGAATCTGTCAGAGGTGAGCTAAAACTTCACCATACTGAGAAACTGTGCAAGCAAAAGTCAAGAGAAGCAGGACACAGCATGGCTGGGGGGGGATTCCAGCAGGGACAAGAAATTGTGAACCTCTTCTGAAGGAAGTCGATGACGAAAATTTACTTAACCAGCAGATGTGTAATGTGGCAAAACCCACCAAATTTCCAAAACATAGTTTGATTTTCACATGGGAAACAGGGCTTAGCACAAGACAATCCTGAACCATCAGCCATGGGGTGTCTCACTGCATCTGCTTCTTCTCCAAACTTCCTCCTCCCTTCCTGAGAACAGCAAGAAACACTTGGGCACCCTAATAGCCTGGCACATCCCTGGATACAGAGAACTTTGGAGCACAGCCCTTACACTTCCATGGAGAAGACTGGGAGAGAGACTGGGGACTTTTTACGGAAATTGACATCTCTCAACCGTCCAAGGACCGATAGGACCTGAGTGTCCATGTACAGGTGCGTCCTCAGGCTCATTTAACATCATTTCAGCAATGTACAAATCTTCCATCATGGGCTTCAGTCTCGCTAACACTGTTGTTTTCACACAGTGAAGTTGGTTAGCTGGGACTTTCCATTCCCATCAAGAACAGAAGATCCCCATCCAAAACTGGAGATGAGTTTCTGTGGGTAAAACCACCCAGGTCTCTTGGTGGCTGCTGCAGAAACTCCTCTGTCTTGCTCTCACTCAGGTTCACAGTTACAGGCAGGACTTGGCAAGGGAAGGAGTGTTAATCCAAGGATTTCATCTGGGAGGACTTCATTAACTGAAGTAATTTCCATTTTCTCCTCCAAGTGGTCCCGCACACTTACAACCATGAAGGGATGTAGAGAACCCTCACAGCCACAGCAGAGCATAGACAACCCAGCACAGCCCCAGGTCACCCAGCATGAACGGGGAACATCTCGGGCACGGTGCGACGTCACACCACAAGATAACTCAAAATAGGATTGAGCCTGGCTAAAGAAACTCACTTTCAATGTTACAAGTGTGATTAAATCCAAGTGGGAACCCACTGGATGGTGGTACCTCTGCAGACCGCCCTGCCCTTGGTGTGTCTCACACAAACTGTTTAACCCCACTTTACTTTCTGGCTAACTTTATTTCTTTTATTTATTTCTCTATCCTAACCAGCTTCGGTCTCAGGACTATATGGGTTGTAGGGGCTAATTTTTCTCCAGAATAACTTTGCTGATAACCTTTGTAGTCACTCACCTCCTGCAGGTACTGTTGTGCTCACCTTGCTCCCACCGCTACCTCTGTGAAACTCAGCTCTGCCCACCTGGAAGTGTATCAACATAGTCCAAACCAACAGTTTAGGATTTAAGTTATATCGAAACCACAAGCACCAACATGTACAACACTCATAGTGGGATTATTGAGGCGGCCTGTGCTGGGCCAGGAGTTGGACTCCACGATCCTCAGGGGTCCCTTTTAACTCAAGATATTCCATGACTCTATGATACGGCACTTGTGCTTTTATTTTTATCATTAAATACATTTGTAATCATGCTGTGCCCAGGCTCAACAGTGACTTGACATTCACTTCATCTCCCTCTGCTATCACCACTTAATTACCTGTTCTGCCTCCCCTGTGCTGCCCCATCACCTGGATGAGATGTGAATTACCTGCTAAAAAAAACTGTGTATAGTATCTTTGTTTTGTTTAGCAATTTCAGTTTGAGACTGTGGAGCACTTAATTTAATGAGGCCAAGTTTTGCATAGCATTACAGCATGTAAAATAATTACACTTTAAAAATTATTGCTATACACAAGATTATGAAGAAACCTGCTTGGGCTAAAATTATTCTATTTCTGTAGACAAACTTTGAAGTTTATTAATGAAAGTTTGTAGTGAAACAGCTGTTCTGCTGATTAAATAAATTATTACTAAGTTTTTGTGGTGCTTCCATAAGCAGGCAGCTATTAAAGAGCAAGACGGACTAATTGTGTAAAACTCACGAAATGAGTTAAGGTTAGACATTATGAAGAAATCCTTCCCTGTGAGGGCGGGGAGACCCTGGCACAGGGTGCCCAGAGCAGCTGTGGCTGCCCCTGGATCCCTGGCAGTGCCCAAGGCCAGGCTGGACGGGGCTGGGAGCACCTGGGGCAGTGGAAGGTGTCCCTGCCATGGCAGGGGGTGGGCCTGGATGAGCTTTTAGATCCTTTTCAACCCAAACCAGCCTGCGATCCTATGAACTGCAGGAAGATGTGCAGCACATTACACAAACCTGAAATTATAAACAGAATTCAAACCATCTTGTCATTTTAAGTGACATCAGACTTTAGAGAAAAAAATGAGACTGCTGTTTGTTTGGAGATGCAGATGAAACATTCTGAAAGATTTCTAACACCATGAGCTGTCTTAGCATAACCTACATATTTCAGGTATGAGAATGCTTAATGATATTTGAATTTGACTTAGAAAATTTAAATGAGGAAGCAAAACAGAAATGCACAAAAAAACTGTCCTTGGCAAAATGAAAGTAGTTTTGAAGCCTTGTAGACATTTTTCCAAATTCACAAGCAGATGATAAGCAGAGAAGAAGGGGAAAGGAAAGGGAGGAAAAAACCCAACAACACTCCACAAACACAAAAGAAGCCCAAATCAAGTGTCCCAGTTTATTTCTCCTGCCCCAGACAAAGCTACACAGATGGTGGCAGTGTGGAAGGCAGGACAGCCTGAGCTCTCCCAGGCTGTTAGCACACATGAGCACCCAGAGCTGGACACCATCAGCCAATACTGGAAGGCAAGAATAAAAAATGTAAATGCCTCAAGAAAGGCTGATGGACATTTAAGCTTAGTCATAAAGCTGAAACAAGATTTGACAGAGCAGTAATAAACTCAGGAGGTTTCCAGCAAGGACGGAGCAGAAACGAAAAGGAAGAAAACTTAACCTGAATACATAATGACCAAATCATACGTCAAAGTGTTTTGGCTTTATGGGCAGGTACAAATTCATCTGATTATCAAATTCTCCTAAACCTTCCAGAAATCCACCTTCTTTAAAAGCAAGAACACATCCTAACTCAGGTTCTTTGCTCACTGTAATTGAAACACTATGAAAGCCTGTACCTCACTATTCTGAGCAAAGCTAATGCCAAAAATTACTTGTTTTCTGAGAGGCAATTTTCCAGTCTCTCACAAAGAGAGGACACAGCAGTCCTGGGCAAGGAGCCACCACACGCAACCAGCACATTAGGATCAGGCATGACATTTTCCTAATGGGCAACTGAGTGATAATTTATAGATGTATATGTATACGTGTAGATATACCCATGTATATACGTATATACATATTGTCCATTTTCTACTTGAGAATTACTTATCTCTTATTTTAAGACTAATGTTAAAATTTGGAAAGCTTGTCAGATGCCCCAGCCTGCCTTTCTGCAGCCTGGAAGCCCCATATTTAATTCATTTCTGTTTGACTGAAGCTATCTGCTCTTCTGCTACCAGAACCCACTTCCATTCAATTATTCATCCTGGTGAAGCCTGTGCCTTTCCTCATCATTTCCCATTTCCACCGCAGTTGCTGCTGTATGTTATATATCCCTGTAGAAGATGGAGTGGCTTCATGGTACCCATGTCTTCATCAGAGCAGTGCACAACACAGTTAAGCCAGTTCCCTCGTTCTGAGAACCTTCCACCCAGAATTCCTGATCATCCAGAGCATGACATTTCATTCCTTACACCTTGCAGCCTGTTGTGGCTTTCCATATTCTCTCTATTTTTACAACCCTTTTTTGAAGTACTGACATCAGCCCTGCCTGCAGCGCAGCCCACTGGTTTATACAAGACCCTCTGGTGTCTTGTATAAAACCCACCTTCTCACTCGTTCTTCTTAAAATCACGTTCTACACACATAATCATAGACTTCGTTACCCTTTTCTGTTCAGTATCAGACTGGAAATATGACCTTTTTGCTACCACTGCTGTCCAAGATGGTTTTCTGATCTGCAAGTCTGCACACGCAGCCCTTTGTGTACAACCTCCAACCTGATCATCTGCTATTAACTATTCCACTGAGAGTGTACTCAGTGTTCACACCCCTTACCCGCCCTTGCACTCAGCACTCTGAGCCTTCGAAAAGTGTGACTTTTGCCAAAATCAAGTCTGTGCACAACCCCAGCAAAACTCCATGTTATCCACGTAAGGCTTTGCATTCATTTTGACCAACAGAGATTTGTTTAACCTCAGACCGCGGCTCACATAAGATCATTTGAAATACCTTTTAAAATAAAATTTAAAAGCCCAAACCCCATCCACTGACAAAAATCCTGCATTTATGGAGAACTACAAATCCATCTGCTTCTGGAGTTGTTTTGCACCCAGGTGCTTTACGGGTCTGGCAGGAGCTGCTGCTGAGCTGCTCTCCCACAGCTTCAGCACCCTGGATGGGGTAAAGGACGTAGTCTGGCACTACAAGGAGTATGCCAAAGTTAAAAGATGAGGAAAGTGAAAAAGGGAGCTGTAAACTGCTAACAACATGCACTATAGTGATCATTTGAGTGACACTATAACCACCACAAAAATGCAACTGTGCACATGAATAAAAGCAGACAGAGTATCACCTCCAGTTCCCTCATCCTGCTGCTTTGTGAGCAAACATATATTTAACCACGAACAGGCTGAATGGAAAACTGAATGTAAGGAAAACAAATGGGGAGACTTGCTAAAGGTTTGTGAGCCCCCAACCAGCAGCAATCAGCTGTGCGAGCAGGCAGAGGGAAAACGATCCATGTATCCCTCGTGCTCCCTCATTCTGCCAAAGCACGTACATCTTTAATCTGTTTACACAGGCTTTAAAAACAGATTTCAGGAGTTTTCACAGTTCATGGTGTTTCTGAATTTAAATAGCACTGAAGAATCAAAACTGAAGTAGCTCACACTACAAAACATGAGCATGCTGCAGTCCTGCTCCTTCAAATGCAACTCACCTACTTCATGGTCTTCGCGGGTGCTGGTGGCAAAAGGATGGGGAAAATCTCCAGTAAATAATATGGCCCCAAACAACACCACAGTTGCTGCTCTCCCAGGATCACCAGGAAAAACCCATTCCTTTTAACGGAACTGAACAGCTTATCCAGTAACACATCCTGTAATCCAGGTGCATCCCAGCACTGATATGGCCCAATTCCTTGCCTGGGAGAGCTCAATTCTGGAGAGATGAGGCCTCTGACACCTAATCCCCACAGTGACATTTATGGACAAAACAGCAGCTCTGGGTTGTCTGGTAAGTTGAGGTATTTGCGTAACACCCATGACCTCACGCAGTCCCCAGCACATGGACCTGCTTGCCTTGCATCACTCCTGGCTGGGCAGGAAACAGGCAGCATCAGACACAGCCTTTTAAAACAAATTACTTCCTGCCTTTAGAGCTGGCTCTGTACACACAGTCCCAGCGATTTTGGCACTCCCTTGACGTATCAGTGCCTAGGTTAAAGCCCTGGTTAAAGCCTTGGACACCCAGGGTCCAAGTTCAAAGGCAGTGGACTAAAGGGCCACCACATGCACAGCTGCTCCCTGCAGTGTCACATTCTGCTCAGCAGTCAGGCACATAGCTGCTTTTCCTCCACATACTTTTGCTCTTGGAGACTACAACCTGATTTTACTAATCCTCATTTACATGCAGAGGTCTGTTCTTGCAGTGAACTTTGATGGACTTCTACTCAAAGGGCTCCAGAAATATCTCTCCCACACACTGAATTCACAGTCCAAAAGGAATAGAGTATATTTTTTGCAGTCTGTGCTAAATGTAAACTGTGCTACCCAGGTAAAAAGCCCACTTCAAATATACATATTTTGTTTTATAAGGACCAAAGAATCTCTTTCCTGTGGTTTAAGATCCATACAATTCCTAAATTCTACACATAGTACAATACTACTGTGTGTTCAGCTTCTTGAGGGTTGGAGGGGAGAAGGAAAAACAGAGAAATAATAATATGTGCACATTCAGTGTTAGTGTGGGTCTGGTTTTACATAAAAATAGCATCATCTTTATACCTAAGTCTTCCTGCATTTGCAAAGTCACACAGCTGCTTGAGCAATTAGTGAAAATTAAATCTTTGCAATAGCTGCATCTTGTATTTAGGTTAGCCAGAACACTCCAGTATGTTATACAACCAAACACAATCCTTTCTTCTTAATTGACATCAGGCATTATGAGGCCAGCAATTATATTTATTCATCTCCATTAAAGGACAGAGAGATACTGACTGGCTGCACAGTTCAGTCTACAGATTCCGTATTACTCCTGGTAGTACAAGAACAAATCAATCCCTGAATCGTTTTCTATAGCTCCATGTCAGCCTGTAAACAGTGAAAACACTCAGAGTTGCCAAAAAAGAAAATAAGGTTTGATTTGAACAGGTTTCCATTTGCCCTCTACTTGAATCATATACAGCAGAATTTAGAAATCCATGCTGTTATTTTTTTTAACCTAAAAGGGTTTTTTGTTTGTCTTCTAAGTGAAGTACTTTGGAACTGTGTGTCCTCAACCTCAGAGCCTGAGGCTCACAGAGCAGCCTACACTGGGACCCTGCTCAGCAGGTCCAACACCTCCCACTCACAGCAACCCCTATTTAGACCAGGTCACTTGAGGCTTTCCTTTTCATAATTCTGATCCTTCTGTGACTTGTTTATGAGAAGCTGTCAGGAACAAGTTATCCACATGACTCACCTTTCCTTTATCCTCCCAAGCTGAAAGTAAAGCTTCAGCGTCAGGCACCTGCCATTTCCCCCATTTTTATGGATCAAAGTAGTAAGGAAATATGGACCATACAGCAGAAGGAAACACACAGGTTTTCACAAATGCACTGAAGCAACAGCACAGAACAGGCTGCAAAGTGCCCAAATCACCCAGTGCCTCAGCCCCAGGCAGCCAAGTTGCATTCCACAAAAAAGGGCTCATCTGCAGCCTAAGAAAACGCCTCATTTCCAAGCAAATGTTTTGGTTCCCATGATGTAACTGAAGTCACCCGCAGTGACTGATGGCAAGAACACAGAGGAAGGAGCTGTGAACAGTGAGCAGAGCACACACCAACAGTCAGCCAAGGTTTCGAGGGGGCTAACAAACACAATCTGTCCACGGGGATGACCTGGTGTCAGCCCCAGCCAGCACAGGGTACACCTGCAAAAGACAACAGAACCGGTTTTGCTTTAAGACACTTGAAAGCTGAGGCAACATTTTGACTGCCTTTTGAGAAGACAAAAATCTTGCAGAACTTTAAAGGAATAATCAGCAGAGAACTGTCTCTAAACTGGTTTCATAACATCTATCATATTCTGAACAAGACATGATAAAGCAAGTTCTTTAGTAAGGAGGTGCCTAATTAGTCCTTTTGGTCGGTTTAACATTTCTTTAAGTCTCCTGAGCCTGAAGAAGGCACTGCAGACATTCTTTGGTGCAGCAGGTGTTGCTGTGAGCTGACAAGCCCTTCACACGTGTCCAGCTGAGGTCAGAGAGCAGAGCAACTCATTGTCTGTAAAACACAGCACAGATTGCCCAGAGCACCTGTGGCTGCCCCATCCCTGGAAGTGTCCCAGGTCAGGCTGGACAGGGCTTGGAGCAAGCCGGTCTAGTGGAAGGTGTCCCCGCACATGGCAGGGGTGTAGAATGGGATGATCTTTAGGGTGCCTTCCAAACCAAGCCATTCCATGATTCTATGAAAACAGTCTAAAAACAATTTTTTTCCCAAGTATCTATATTCAAATCAGCAACTCGTTTTCATGCAGCAAAACCCAAAAGCAATTTGTTTGTTCTCTAAGCCCTTACACGTCAAAGGTACCTACATAACCACTGTGCCCACTAGAGCAGGACCTTTTAAATTCACTCAAAGTTAAAACACATAAATAAAGGATTTACTTGTAAGATCCACAAGAATGTCCCAAAACAGTTTCTTTTTCAGCAAGGAATCACTTTCTTTTCCCCCCCTCACCAGATGGCGGGACACTGCTCACAGTGCCAAAGACAACTACTAACATTTACCAACCAGATGATCCTAGAATGAAGAAACTAATGGCTCAAATTACTAACAGACGTTAAGCTACATCTCTCACACACAAAAAAAATATAGTTGTATCCACACTGCTACGGTTTCCTGCACAAAATACTCACATATTAGGGTTTGCACAGATTGGGGTCTATTTTAAATACATGTTCACTAACTGAGTGTTCTGCATCAAGCACTGTGTACACTGAATACTTGTGCTGCAATTTCTACACAGAAGTTACATTGCCTTCCTCCAAAATTGTTTGCATCTCTGCCACGTTTATAGTGCCACATAAAAGTACGTTTGATTAAACCTGCAATATGCTTTATTACCTAAATTACTTGATGGCATATAGTGAAGTGTTGTTCACAAGAGATGAAGGGGATATTTTCTCCTCCCCCAAAAACAGATTTTGACATTTGATCCCTCTTGAGGTGAGAAATATGAAACTATGACAAAGCAGGGCAATAACACAGCAAATGCTTCCAGTGGTTGTGCCTGTCACACCTGCTTCAACCACTCCAGAAAAATGCCATTTATACTATCCAGAGTAGATGCAAGGGAATCCACACCAAGAGCGGCAAAACAATGTGCTCAGAAAGCTTTCCTGACATTGATTACTCACAGGGAATTTCTTTTAAATTTAAACAAGAATAATTGACCACCATATATCTTAACCGCACCGTGTGCTGCCATCTGAGCTGCAGGAAATGCTTCGTGCAGGAGAGTCCCAGCACTGCTGCTACAATAGGTACATGAATTTTAAGAACTGAAATACTAGAATGTCATGGTATGGATCAGAGTTCCGCTTCTTTTTATGAGTTTTATTATTTAGGATGGCTGTTATGAAGGGAAGAGAGTTGGCTGTAAGAGTTGAAGCTACTGGGAAAAAAAATTTCAACTGATGAAAGAAGTCTTACGCCAGAGGGCAGATAAAATATGGGTAAGTTCTACTGAGTTCATTGATTTTTACGTTTTTGTCATTATCAACTCACCATATTTTTGTTTGGTCTGTGCCTTTGCAAAATAAACTGTTCTTCTGGCCCCAGGGTAGGCTGGGAGAGCTGGGGGTGTTCAGACTGGAGAAGAAAAGGCTCCAGGGAAACCTTAGAGCCTCTTCCAGTGCCAAAAGAGGCTCCAGGAGAGCTCGAGAGGAACTTGGGACGAGGGATGGAGGGACAGAACAATCAGGAATGGATCCATGCTGACAGGAGGCAGAGTTAGATGGGGTATTGGGAAGGAATTCTTTCCTGTGAGGGTGGGGAGGCCCTGGCACAGGCTGCCCAGAGAAGCTGTGGCTGCCCCATCCCTGGAAGTGCTCAAAACCAGGTTGGATGGGGCTNTCCAGGAGAGCTCGAGAGGAACTTGGGACGAGGGATGGAGGGACAGAACAATCAGGAATGGATCCATGCTGACAGGAGGCAGAGTTAGATGGGGTATTGGGAAGGAATTCTTTCCTGTGAGGGTGGGGAGGCCCTGGCACAGGCTGCCCAGAGAAGCTGTGGCTGCCCCATCCCTGGAAGTGCTCAAAACCAGGTTGGATGGGGCTTGGAGCAACCTGGGATAGCGGAACGTGTCCCTGCTGATGGCAGAAGGGTGGAATGAGATGAGCTTAAAGGTTCCTTCTAACTCAAACCATATTGGGATTCCAGACTTGATGATAACTGCTCGTATTCTGCTCATATTCCCTTCCAGCTCTTTAGAAGGAAGTGCTGCTGCTCCCAGCTACCACTCCCCAGTCTTCTCCATCCTCAGACCTTCTCCCAGCCGGATTGCTGTTCCACACGCCCACCAAATGAATAAGGTGTAAATGTTTCTAATCACCTTTTCTTCCTCCCTCCTCTTCAAATATTAAAAATAAAGCCTGCACACTCATCCTTCTGTATCTGCTGTCCAAACAGGGACCTGTGAATAAGATGATGAGCTCAGAGGGATATCACAAAAGCTGCTCCTTGGGCTCCCATTAGTTTTTACAGCTCAACCAAGGAAATTAACTTTACAACAACAGGTAATAATAGTTGCGGCAACAGCACCTGATACAAAAAAAGCCACAGCGGTGAAGGGTTTCGCTGGTATTTTCTAGCAGAGTGTGGTTTATTTGTGCAGCTCTTCTAAAATCCTGCACTGACTTCCTGCTCAGCTTCCCTTGGCTCATTCAGCCTGGAGAAGAGGAGGCTGAGGTCAGACCACACCAGGGGCTGCAGCTCCTCCCAAGGAGCGGCACAGGGACAGCTCTGATCTCTGTTCCCTGGGGTCAGGGACAGGACCCGAGGGAACAGCTGGAGGTCTGTCAGTGGAGGGTTAGGCTGGATATCGGGAAAAGGTTCTTCCCGTAGAGGGTGGGAATAGTCATGGTCCAAAGGCTACCAGAGCTCTAGGAGCATTTGGACAACGCTCTCAGGCACATGGTGGGATTGTTGGGATGTTCTGTGCACGGCCAGGAGTTGGACTCGATGATCCCGGTGGGTCCCTTCCAACTCAGGACATTCCACAACAATCCCCCTAGAAATCACCATGATTTATCTAGTCCACTGGGAAAACGGATGGATTATTCAGGCACTTCTTGTCTAGACACAGTGATGGGATGCTCAGGGAGGACACTGCGCTCCTGTCCCTCGGGCAAGTGTTCTCCTGACCCAGATCATGCTGAACAAATCCTGGTCATACAGCTGGAAACTTGAAACCGTGAATCAATACAGAACATGACCTACACAGGGACCCTACAGGCACTACTTGGGCCAGGATATGACACGAGCTGGACAAGCACAGGTAGAGGGAGGTGGGACAAGGCATCATTCCCAGTACTGGTTATCCCAGGGATGAGCAGCTGGCAATGGACACACCATCTCACATGTGGGCTGCGAGCAGTTTAACACTGTTATACCCTGACAACGTGAACCAGCACTGCCTAAGTAAAATTCTCCCCTTTACTGCCCCAGAACCTGCACTGCTGAGTGGCATTTCCCCACGTTGCAGCAACACTATGCGCCACATTTTTCACTTCAGAGATAAATTCCACAATTTGCAAACTTTAAGTAATAAACATCAGACACTGCTGACCAGAGCTGCTCAAGATCTTCCAGACAAGATAACTGAGATGATTTTCTTAGGTTTTTCAGTTATGAAAGTCTTCGCACCTCAAAAAAGCAGAAATACCCACTTTCTCTCTCTCTCCAGTAAATCTGGAGTCTTGAGAACAACAATTTCTAAAATGAATAAATTCTGCATTATTCTGATGGAATATAATTGAAGAAAAAGTTTAACATACAACACCTCCCATCAGTGTCTCGATCTCAACAACGTGTTTTCTTAGGTCTGCGCTGCAACTATCTTTAATGACTTATCACAGAATATTCTGAGTTGGAAGGGATTCACATATCCTTGATTTAACCTTACTATAGCACAATTATAACATGAAAATTGAGCTTCTTTCCTCATATCCCACTAAATAAGCACCTCTCAGAGAAAATACTCCTATAAAATGGCTTTTATTACTAGGCCTTAAAACTTACTTAACATATTGTGTATTTACCTAGTACTACAATGACACATAGAGATTGTGTTTTTAAATTAAGTGTCAAGGTCCTTCTGAGCAGTCTAGCTGCTGAATTTTTTACTGCATGTCACAAGTCTTTAAAAAATCTCTAGGTTTTTATTTTGTTACTTAGAATTAAAAAATATTGCCTGCATAAAACGTGATTATTGGACTAGGAGAAAGCAGAAAATCAACTCCTTAAAGTGACCGCAAAGACATAACCTCTGTTCTGAGAATGTTAATAGAAATATTTAATGGTAAATACTAGAACTTGCATCTCACTTCCCTAAATATCAAGACTTCTCACAATTCAGCAGGAATCACACCCAAGAAATCATTTCACCTAAAATTCCAGCACACCCTATTACTAACAAGCTCTGCTCCTCCTACGAACATGCACAGCCCTTGAGAGGGTTTTGAAATAAATGAAACCTTGCAACATTAAGAACACATCATATTAAAACATTTAGAATTTAAAATCTCTATACAACCTGTACTTTTTAGATCAAAAAGGATAAATATCAAAGGCACCGTGAGAACCTGCACTATTCACATTCCAGTGCCCATTCTAGGAAATGTCAGCACAAAGTCTCAAATCAAGGAATACTTTAAAAAAGAGGAGTAAGTGGATGAGTCAATCATACAAATCCGACAAGAACAGTATGATGAATAAATCATTTAAATGCACTATAAATTCTTGTGGTATCAGGGAAAGAAAGAAAGAGGTTTAATATAAGCAGAAAGTAGACTATATTTAGTATACAATTAAATTCCTGGATTAATGTGTCACTTGAAACCATAACAAAAAACCCGCCAAATATAAATGAAAAGCCTCCTTCTAAATCTGTATATTAGAATAATGATATAATCCATGATCTTTATTTCTTACTCTAAGAACGGTCCAAAGGTCCAGTTCAACAGATTAGTTTTGTCTATCAGCAAATCAGTAACAGAGTCTCAGAGGAAAAGTGATGGCTGATAATCATTCTGGATTCACCTAACAGAAGATTTTCAAACCTATTTAGATGACAAAAAGTATGTACTGCCAAGATCTGGACACCTTATCAAAGCTTCTAATAAAATCATGTCCCTAACTTGCTTAGGTTTTGAGGGTTTTTCATATGCTAAGAGAATATGGGTCGGTTTCTATACTGATCTCATCCTCAAAAAGAAAATTATATAAAAGGAAACATAAATCCTTCCACTTCAGAAAGATCTTGCAGCAAAAATTTCCACAATTCCTTCAAATAGGTCAGTTATAGATGGAAGCTTTAGCAAAAATTATCCATGAGTTATCTAAAAATATATCTGATACTAAAAAAAAAATAGTCCTCATAGACATGCTGAGAGGAGAAGTTTGTGCGAGCAGTAGAAGAGGCTGAAGAGGAGAAACTCCCGAAAAGGTGCAGCATGAAAGTCAATCCTCTCATAAAGAAAAGATGATTTTTCCATTAAAAGTATTAGCAAGTTACAGACATTTACTCCTCCTTAAAGGGAAAAAAGGAAAAAGGAAGGGCAACTGCAACTCTAAAAAGAGAATGTAATGATGGAATTCCAGAGTCATCCCTCACACCTAGCACAGGTACTTCCTGCAGCCAAGAAACGCTTTATGTGAACCAAGTGGAACATGCATCTTGGAAAAGCAGTCACTTCATGTATACAGTGCTGATCATAAAAATCCCTTGAAAGTAAAAATATTACGCATACCTGGAATATAATCCTGAAATGGAGCAATACAGATTCAACATTTGTCAACATAACAAACAACTGTGAGAATCTGCACTAACACTTCCCAGGGACAAGCAACACTGAATATAAATAATATTTATCTTCAGGAGATGGGGAAAGATGTGATATGGAAAAATTGCACATCTTGGATGGAGATTTAAATAACGGCACATCAAGACTAACAGGGATTAATTATATTGAGGAGAGTGTGATGAAAATGGAGCTGGTTAACAGACACTAAGTACATTAGGGCTTGTTTCATTTTGTCTCATTTGGGAATGCTCCTACCACACTATATGAGTGAACACAGGAACACCTCCAGCCAGTACACAACTGTTTAACACCCAAAAGCGTTCCGCTCAAGGAGCACAGAATCAGTATTCAGCCTCACATCCTGCTCCATAAGATCCCTCCCTTCTTGTGAGAACTCAGGAAACTGCAGTGTGGGGTGACGCCCTGGCACAGGGTGCCCAAAGCAGCTGTGGCTGCCCCTGGATTCCTGGAAGCGTCCAAGGCCAGGTTGGATGAAGCCTGAAACAACTTGGGCTAGTGGAAGGCATCCCTGCCTCGGGCAGGGGGTGGGACTGGATGAGCTTTAAGGTCCCTTCCATCCCAAACCATTCTGGGATGCTCTGATGCTATATTTAGTTTAGACTTTTCTCCATTTTAATTCTCTTCCCTACACATGAAGATGTTGCTTATCTTTTTAACAGGTCATGTTCTGATGACAAGAAAACATATATTCAACACACTCAGGTAAAATGGCAAAATCAAAATGCATGTGTTGAATATTTCTAAAACAAATTATTTATTTTGAAACATTCAATACTTAGTAAGTTTCTAGAATTGTGAGGAACATTACTTTTAGTTTGCTTGTATAAAAGCCAAAAATCCATTCTAACAGATTAGATTACCAATATTGTTTAAATCCTGCTTTAAGGGAAGGAATCCAAATTTGTTCCTGGGGCCAGGCTTCTTCCAGGAGAGAGCCCACAAGTTATTAGACATTTCAGTGATTTCTTACTGATCTTCCAGATGGAATTGTTGAATTCACTGATCTAAATCTTATTTTCTTAAAAGATTTGATTTGATTTTTAAACTCTTACAGATATACAAATCCTTAAGGTTTCCTCAGACATTCTGGAAAGGACATTCCCCTTTCCCGACAGTTTGGCTGAACAAATCCCTCAAACTGATATGACTTCCTTTTGAAGACAGTGTGTATATTCTCTTTGAATTGTATATGAGAATGCCTTTTTTATGTTGAATAAGAGAAGACAAGGTCATTTGATGTGGGAAGATGTAACTTTATCTCCTTTGCACACCAGCACAGGAATTTCGGTGGGATTTGGTGGAAAACGCCTGCTCCCTCTACTGGCTCAGCCCCAGTAAAGCACCAATATTTCATCACAAATCTGTCGGAGTAACACCACGAAATCCCAATGTATCCAAAACTGGAGTCCTGTGTCCTGCGTTCTGGGGCCTTCACTACAAGAAAGACCATGCCCAGGGAAGGGAACGGAGCTGGGAAGGGTGTGGAGCACCAGAAGTGGCTGAGGGGGCTCAGCCTGGAGAAAAGGAGGCTCAGGGGGACCTTCTGGCTCTGCACACGTTCTTCGAGTTGGTGACGGTCACACGTGTGAAAATCTTGTCTGACAGAGCTGGATGAAGCCCCTCTCCCCTCAGAGCTCACACAGGAGCATAAACCTATTGGCTGATAAACGGTAGAATGGGTGAGTCAGTTAATAAAAAAATTATAACCACAGCAAAGGACTGAACAGACTTGTCAAACAAGAATTATTTATAAGCTATAAAGCAAGTTAGGTTAACATCTGTGGTGTTATTAAAAAAGTAGATATCTGTGAATCAGAAGGAAATAAATATATATTATTCTAATATAGGCTGCTAAAATTTCCTCTAAAATAGTAGTGCAGGAGAGAAGCAGAAGCTTCACTGTCCAAACAACTTGTATTTGTCTGGGAAGAGAGTCTGGTACATGAACAAGACATATTCTGATCAAAGAAATCAGAATACTAAGAACCAAGCAGCACATCTGTGTACATACACATCTTCCCGATACAGTGCCTTCTTCAGAAGGAAAACACTGTATTACATAAATGCAAAACAAACTTTCAGGAAAGGTCAGTTCATGCTTAAATAAACTCAAGGACAAACTTTAATGTGGTCAGAGGATTTGTCAACATACTCAAGCCTTGTTTAAAAACAGATTTATCAAAGACCAGCCAACTTTGTGAAAGAACAGGATCCAAATTATTATTTGGATAGAATACCTTGAACATGTGGATATAATCAGTATTCGGGACCATAATACATGATGGGTCTTTTAATACCTCACTCTAACACTTTCTTAAATTAAGTTACCCAACATCCATAGGACCCACCAGCTGGATCTCATCACTCAGCAATTTCTTTCAGAAATTAAATTGAAAAAGCAATTGTGACCCTCAAACTGTTCTGGGGTAAAAGTTATCCTTAGACTTCCACAAGAGATCAGATAGATGAGGAACTGCACAGAGATCAGGCCAAGCAGAAACAAGACCTTCACAGAAATGCCTTTTATCTTCGAAAGGCAGGAATCAAAGGACAAGAGCATTTGACAGGGGGCCTTTCAGTCCTGGAATTAAAATATAAAATGGCAGGTTCCAAAAAGCCCTATAAATACACTGGAAGTGAGAAGTAATTGGGTCTTCTGTGAACCAGGAAAGAAGAAGAGGTTTTAAAAAACCCTGCACCAAAAATATTCTGAATTACAGGCAGGCTCCTGGCTGGGAAGCTCCAGATAAAAATTGTGCATCTTATAGTTAGAACAAGCAAGCTGTAATTCCTAACTAACTCGGAAGAGAAAAGTCAATCCTTTGGGCTAAGGATTACAGGCCTCAGATACTCAAGATTTTAGAGTACTCACTTTTTTTTTCTTTTTTTTTTATGTTACATTTATCTCTGCCTCTGTCAGAAATAAAAGGCACAAATTCTTGGCCTTACTCCTCACAAAGTGAAGGGAAATACAAAACCAAACAAAATGTGCAGTTTTGCAGCTGAATTTTACCAGGTTCTAAAGGGAATCGAAACACTTCCAGTGGTGTTAATTTAATGTGATAATGTAAGAGGGAAATATTCCATCTGCTTGGAAAAGAACAAGAATAATTGTAATAGGTGGAATCACGTTAATGATAGAATTTTAAAATTTCCATAAACACATAAACCTTTTAGAGCACTTGAATGAGAAAAAATCCAAAACCCACGGTGTCCCACCCATGTCCCCATAGAAACTGCCACGCCAAAACCCACCAGTGAAGGCAACACTGGCAGAGGGACCTGAAGGTCGGCACTCACTGACCACAGGAAAATATTCAAGAGAATGAAACGCCTGGACCCCGCTGTCGAACAGGTGCCTTTACTGTGAGGGTGGGAGGCCCTGGCACAGGCTGCTCACAGAAGTTGTGGCTGTCCCATCCATGGAGTGTCCAAGGCCAGGATGGACAGGGCTTAGCGCAATCTGGTGTAGTGGAAGGTGTCCCTGCTCATGACAGGGGGATGGGACTGGATATTTACGTTCCCATCCACCTCAAACCATTCTGGGATTTATTAAAGGGGTTGGGAGGATTCATCCTGTCAGTGACAGGGTGACAAATGCCTTTTGTATATTATTAGGTAAATTCTTTCCTTTTTAACCTGCTTTTAAAGTATTAAATTTGTAGTTTGCCAGAACTGCAAAGCAAATAAATATAGCAAGTTTCAGGCTTACAATACTGCATGCGACACAGAAATGTACACAGAAGATCTACTGATTTTTTTCCTTACTGTGTTGCAAAGAAATACAGACTTAAATATATTTATCTTTAAAAAATCTAGGCAGCAATGAATTCATCTAATGTCATGTAAGAGTTTGGGAGATTAACAATTATCTGAAAAATTATTTTGCAGTGGAGGGATGTTTGCCACTTAGTCACAAACAATATGACAAACCTTATCATCTCATTTTCCATTCCCTCTCTTACCCTGAAGAATGCCAAACAAAACTTCTCAATAAAGCAACTTATTTCAAAGGCAGAATTGCAGTAAACTAAACATACAGTACAGTCAATAGGCATTAGAGAGAACCTCATCAATTCAATTCTTTTTATATCATTTTTCAATATCTGAATAAGAAAACCCATCTCTTCTGCTTTCTCCAAACACAGGCTGTCGAATCTCAGTACTTCAGAACTGACATTTTTCATTCACAAAACAAGAGGCACATATTTGCAGAGCTTGGCATGTACAAGATCCTTAATATTGCTTCTGGGACATAAGCCAAAAGGAATACTAGGGCCTTTTAGCAGCACATCTCACAAGGAGAGGGCTTTGTACAGAAATATCAACTTAAGGTGATTTGTCTGTGTACAGTTTTCCAAAGGTATCATCAAACGACTTGTGCTTTCAAACAGCAAACGTGACACAAATCACAAGAAGACAGAGCCACCTGCTCACGTGTCTTCTCCAAACCTGTCTTTTCATGCAGGTACCTCCCTCGGACTAACCACCCCTGCTGCAAGAGACTGAGGAGTTCCTACGGAAAGGAAATCTCCATAAGAGCAATGAACAGCCATCACCTCAGGTCTGAACTCTTACGGTGCCTTTGCAAAACAGACTTTTATCTGCTTTGAGATCTACACAAAGTACACCACCACGATGCACGCTTGAACTTCCCAGGACAACTGCCCCCAGCACTGACCAACACCACGCCACTCTCACCAGACACTGAAGTAGAACGCCACTGACATCTAAGGCCTAAGGCATCAGTGCTGCCTCACAGCAAAGCCCCACAACCCTCCTTCCCCAAATACGACACGGGCAGGAAGATATTAAAAATGGCCAAATTCCGGCAGTGTGAGGAATACAGAACAACTTGCTTAAACCAAGGGAAAGCAGCCCGTTTTCCCACTGCCTTTACCACCACTGTGTCTCTCATCCTCACCTGTGGTTTCCCACGGAACATCCATAACATAAATATCCACATTAACACAGATGCATGAGCAGAAATAGACTCTGTATCCCAAAATATTTAAAATGTGCTGCCAGATGGCTTTAAAATTCAAAATGAAAGATCTAATTAAAAGCTCTTATCCTGCCAACACTGCTTTTGGAAATAATTAAAATAAAAATGTTTTTAAAGCCTATCAATATTTTTGTAATGTTTTGTTTTACAGTTACAATCTCCCCCAATCTCTGTCATGGATGAAACAGGCCAAGCCACATGAACCAATAATAACGGTAAACTCCTTTCCTGGGACCATGGAAAAACGAAACTGACAGAAATGATGACTAAATTTGGACAATTTCTCCTTTAATTTCAACTATTCCCATTCCTCTCTCTCCCCCCTTGTTTAAAAATAAAAGCTTAAAAGAAATTGCTGCTGCTCTCACAAGTTTTGGCTGTAATAAAGGAGGTTTTACTACCACAAGTTATCACAGACATTGCAGAAAAAAAAATTTCTTACTTTCCATAAATGAAACATGAGCCTTGATGTTTGTTTACTACAAGACTATGTAGAGCTCTTACTTGGTCTTCGCTACACCTTACCTCCTCAATAAAACCAGATGATGGTTTACATACATTTTAAAATAAATGTACATATAGTTTCGACTTAAAAGTACAGCACAATATTAAAATTAAGTATAATGATGCTTGGATTCTACAAGATCATCAACTGAGTACATCTGTCCATTAACAAGAAGAAAGTCCTGCTAAGACCAGAACGCACATAAAAGAAACGGTTTCAAAAGTGCCAGAATTCCACATGCATGAGGAGGTGATGATTACTTACCGCTGGACCTGTTTTTGCGGTTTGACTTTCCTCCTGTAAGCAGCATCTTGAGACTGTTTCGAAACATGGCGATCCTGTTCCACTTGGTTTATTCCAAATACTGTGGAAAGCAGAACAACAGCGTACAAAATCAACACTCCCATCTGGACAACAGGAAGGCATTATGGAGAAGAGGTAAAGAAGAACTAAAACCAAGATGAAATGATGAAAAACTATTTTGCCAATACAATTCCTAACAACAACATCCACATAAAGCCTACCATTCAGTTTGCTTTCAGTTACCCAGGTTTTATTTCCAGGCCAACACAATTCCAGTGCTACTCGTAGAACCAACCTATTTTGCCAAATAATTTATCAATAACACAGAAGTGGGAAAGACATAGCATATAGCAAACTGCCTCCATTTCCCATCAGTATTAAGGCCAAACCCATCAGAAGGAGCTGCTGCCCTTCCTGTTGCTCAGAAAATCAATCGTCCTGACACCAGCCACGACTCCAGATGCTCTGCAGCTCCTGGGCTGGTTGACTGTCAAATTCTCCTGTAAACTGAATAAATTGTCATGAGGAGGTAAGTCACTCAAACCCAGAGGAACTGATGCAAAAAATCAAACAGAAACATTATCCCTATATTTTCCTTGCTGTATATGTCTCGTGGGGGGGAAAAAAAAAAGGTTGTCTGAGTGTTGCTGAAGATAAAAGAGTGTCTGGGATCACCGGGCACACTGACAGCCTGTGCTGGGGAACAGCCACTTATTAAAGCATGTAAAGCATCAAAACACCTACAACAAAAGCAGCTCCAAACCAGATCAAATGAACTGTAAAGAGTCTTTGATCAGTACATACAATAAACTACAATTTTCTTTCTGTTGTACACATGATATTCCACAGCTACAAGGTAACATATTCATCTTGCAGAAACAAATAATGAATTCTTTTCCTGTTACAATACTCAGTTCCTCTTGGGAAGATGCTCAGTAAATGCCATCTTGAGTTTCTTCACATTTGTTTAATACTTTCAAGTCTAATAATACAACAACACCCAGTTCAAAGAGCTTTATATGTATATTTAAAGCCACTGAAAGTCCTTTTCATATGATTTACTCATGTGCTGAGAGACACCAGCATCTCAGGGCAGCAGCTCAGAGCACACATATCCCAAGCCCCAGTAAGCACATGGGGATGACAGCAACTTCAGCCTTTCCTGATACAAGTTCCCATTCCCTTACCAGATTCCACAAACAGATTTGTGAGTCTGTGTACACACACGGATGAGTATTAGAGAGAAAATGCAGAATCAGTATTTCCTTTGCATTTATGAATCATTTGCGCATCACCTGGAACCCTTCTGCCATCAAAAGACAAGGAGCTGGTGGTCAGGCTCATTCTCAAGGTTCCTAAACAAGGTTCCTAAACAAGGCTTAGGTCTCCTTTGGAGCATCCTACTGTTACATGACTATCAAAAAAAAATTCCATCTGGGCACACAGACAATTGTTTAGGGATTTTCCCCACATTGGCTTGCACTGTGGGGAGAACTGAGCAGAGCTGTGCTGTCAGTGCTGAGCTACAACTGAATTCAACCAAATTCTGTCAAAAGAGTCACCTAGCCTGAGCCTAGGCCATGCCAAAGCCTGACAGTTTGCAAATAATTATATTTACCTGTATCTTGCACATGGCAAACAGGGCCAGGAAGTGCTATGCTGCTACTAGGGCTGAATTAAGGCTCTGCATAGGGCACAGACAGGGCCTCCATGAATTCGCTCCGAAGAACCACAGAGCAGAGAGAACTGATGTCTTGCATTAACTTACCAGCCAAGGGACTTCCCAAGGACTAATTCCATACTGTCGGGGGACTCTTGGACTAGAGGAAGGTGACTCTGGCCATGGCGGGGGTTTGGAACTAGATGGTCTTTAAGGTCCCTTCAACTCAAACCACTCAGTGATTCTGTGACTCTACTTTGGCAGTAATTCCTGACATGGTTCCTCATGGTATCTTACACACAATATTGATGTATTCTAAGTGTACGCACTCATTAGACTTATATCCCGATTAGTTAAGGTGCTCACAACACAGAGGAGCAGGTGACCAAAATCAGCTGCTGGTTTTCATTTTCATGCACAGCGGCGTCCCTTTGTGGCTTTGAGCAAACGTGGTCACAGCTCTTCCTATGTTCAGCCAACACCACTAAGCTAGAAGTAATATTTAAGAATAAACACTCTAAATTAAAAATCCTGTTGGTCCTATTAGTTCATGGAATTAGAAGCATTAAACAGCAAACAGAATTACAGTATTTGGAAGAACTGGATCAGGCAAGTTTTCATCCTACCCCATGAACTTCTTAATGCACCTCACAGCCCAGGTTAATTCTTTTCTCCAGGATCACCAGCAGCTCTGTCAGCAGAAGCAAAAGCTGCAGGAAATGTGATGGGGACCCTTCACATCCCCACTTACACAGGACGTCTCTGGCAACAATTCGGGCAACCAAGAGCCGCTACACTTGATTTGTCATTTGTAAGTTTACCAAACCAAATGAAGACATCGTATGAGCGCAACTCTCCAAACAGTATCAGCAGATGAATAAAAAAGGTACAATCTCTATGTGGCATTTTTAGAAAAAACAGCTCATGAACCTCCTGGTTTGTGTCCAGACACTGCCACATGTTGTTTGATCTTCTAACAAATCTACATTTCAATGAAATACACAAATAATAAAAGTTTCTGGAGCATGAGAAGGCAGTAGTACAAATATGAGAAGGAAAAAACCCCAAAGTGGAGGGGGTAGAGGCAGACTGAACTCTGCAAACTGCAAACTTACACCAAATGCTAAGCTTGAACAAGACTGTGATATCTCATTAAATCCTTCCGGACGACTATGGTTTATTTCAGTGTTTTCTTAATTTTAAGACCGTGTTTGTAGACAGGCTGCAAAAATCACCTCATGTTTTGGGTGGCTACACATTATTACAGCCCACAGAAGTCAGTTTTGCTTCTTTTTATAGAGAGATATTTTCTGTCAGACTCAGAATTACAAAATCAAAGCAAAGTTTTTTGCCTCTATACCACCAGTAGAACAAACAGACCCCTGTATTCTCCTCCTCTCTGATCACCTCACTAAAAATAAAATTTCATTTTATATAAAGCTGATTAGCAAAGCTAAGCTCTTGTTCAAAAGAGTGTTTGATGTCGTACAACCATTGCTGGCAAATTTTGTGCACGTCAGCGTGAGAACCTATTAAATGTGTATATTAAGATTAGAATTCTGTGTTTTTTCCAATAAGACAAATTTCTAACTATAAAAGGAGGGAGGGAATGCATCCTGAGTCATATGTGCAACGCACACCTCTTAAGAATTTGATTTCCCCTTTTAAGCATTCAGTTCCTTCCTCACCTCCATAGTGAAAATACCTATGTAAAGGGACAAGCACTGCAAAAACAGGTTGTAGGAAACAAAATTACTGTAAGCATTTAAACAAACACTTTAAAGGAAACAGAGTTCTTTATCCACGTTCCCAGTCGCAGCCAGGACAAAGCAGAGTCAGGCTTCCTGTGCAGCACAGTGATGCTCACAGGTTTCAGCAGCACAGCTGGAGTGTGGCCACTGCAGAGCTTTATCTGAATGGGTGAAAAAGACAACCTAACTCCCCCCACCAAGAAAAGAAAAAAATAAATAGACCATCTTGCCAAACTGGAGGTGGTTCAATAGTTCTGTCAGCTGCCTCTTCAGATATTAATTTGTAGTTGGAAAGTGAAGTACAAGCCTGTGCCAGCTCATGAGATCCCATTAACCCACTCTCTGGGTCAGGCAGCAGCAAATTAAGACAGAATTTACTTCCAGAACCTTCTTAATATTTAGCAGTAGTTCATGAACACTGTGGAGTCAAAAATTCTCAAAATATTATGTTAATAGATGTAATATTATAAATAATAATAATAATGTTAGAAATAGTTATAAAGTAGATGTATTTGCAAACTTCGATTAAAGGATGTTTTTCAGTAAGAATCTCACTGCTTATTCCTTTATTTATCAGCTTCTGTCCATCTCAGAAGATCCTGAGGCATTGTATTCTTTCAGTACCCCTTCCCTGAATTCGCCAAAGAACAATGGAAAGAAAAAAAATTTTTTAAAGGGCGTTTTTTGAAAAAAACCCCTGAAGTCCTTCGATAGAAAATATACTCAGTTATGCAAAGTAATAGAACAGCGTGTTAATCATAAAATGTTCTATTTCAAATGTTCCCAGTAGCACAAGATTAGTTGTTTTCATGAGGGAAGCTGAACTCACTACAGTAGAAATTAAGAAGTGTGCATTGTATGTAACAAATATTTTATATTAAGATGCCAGAAAAAGGAACCTTTCTGAGTATCAGTTTTCAGGATTTAACAATATGTAAAGCCTAAATGAACATTTTGTGAACAACAACCAAAAAAAATTCTAACTTTTCATAAATTAGTGAACCATTTTCCAAGAGCATTCAAGCTTCAGGAAGAGGTAACAAGGACATCTTTTACACAAGTGACAGATTTATAAAATAATTATACAAGATCAAATAAATTGAAAAATGAAAACAAAACACAACAGAGCTCAACTTCTAAGCATTTATCCGTGTACATGCATGTGTTCCACATCTGCCTGTAACTACTGCCAGACAAAGATCTCATGCTCCCCCAAGTAATTATTCAAAGTTTAACCTGAACTCATATTTATTTTAAATTGCCCTAAAATTCCAGAGAATGTTTTGAGAGACAGCCTGATGACGAGGACTAAAGAACATTGAAGCCATACTTCAATGCTCACAGAAGGACTGCGATGGCTACAGTTATCACTGAGAACTGTCAGGAAATGGCAGAAGCTCCATGAACTCCACGACAATCAAATCCATAAAACTCTACCTCCCAGAACACTCTGACTCACCACAGGGGTGGGAATAACTGACTACAACGCTGAAGTCAAAGGAAATGTATACTTATAAGCTTGGTCCGTGCACATTTAAACACACAGGAGCAGAATTTAGAGATGGAATTTAGAGATTAAATATTTCCAGGAACTTTAGGAATGAAAACAGCATTGTTGTGATCTAGCAAGTTTGCCAAGAACTTCTAGGATTATTTGGAAATAGGAAACAACAAAGGGATTAAAAGCACTAAACCCTACCAATTAGAGGTCTTTAAGCAATTAAGAGTTTATTAAACAGAGTTCTCTAACAGGTTTTAGAACAACAAAATTAATCGTTTGATGTTATGTGCCCTCCCAAAAGCCTGACCACTAGTAACTCTTATGGGGGGCCTGATGCGAAGGCCAATCTGCCAATCCACTCTTAAACAAAATACCTGGAGACGTCTGGACTGCCTTTCCTACAGATCCTGCACTGACTCCCCTAATCCAACAGCCCCTGCACTTGTGCCCTCTCCCGTCCTCCTGACATGACCCCATTGTCTTTGCTTCTCCAACTATCCTTGACAGAAATACATAAAAATACACCCGTAAAACACGTAACGGTATTCCACTGGAAAAACGTCTGCAGCAGGTCAACACAACGTTTCACAAGGAAGCAGGAGGTTGGCCTCAATCCCTGCTTTTATTTTATCAAACGAAGCAGCTCTTAATGCTCCAGTTAAAAAGCAATTGTGAGAGCATAACAAAGGAATATTCCCATGTTTGTGAAGTTCCCACCAATAGCCCTAAGGCAAATGTGGCCAAACATATTTCTTGATGAGTCTGTGGTGATTATGTTCACTCGAAGTCTGTATCATTTTATATTCAGAGGTAATTTTTATACAGTTACAGCCTGGGAATAAGGAGACAAGCACTGTACTATTATGGAAACTCACACAGTTTAGCAGAGGAACAGCTCATTTTGGTGCTATGTTTGGAAAACAGCACTTCCAGAGGGTGAAGCTCTTTGCACCTGGAGCTGCGAGGCAGAAGGACACCACCAGGAAGGCGCCGTGCTCAGTCCCTCAACACACACTTGCTCCATGTAGGCTCGAGCTTCCCGTTCCCTGCTAACAGGAGATTGTTTTTCCTTTTGTCTGGAACAGAGTCATACTTCGAGTAATAACAGAGAAGAAAAGGACGACTGCTCTCAGAGAGAGATGGCTCTGACAGACAGTTTATGACTCACCCTGAATCCAGAGAAACTCACTGCTCTCAAAAAGTAACAATCCTCATCAGATAACCCTGCCAACCATAGAATATTAACTAACAGACTTTGTAATTGTAACTTTTCAGTCAACATTTGAGTTTACTTTTCTGGGAAAAATATTTCTCCAGCAATACTTTTTATTTAAGTGTTGACATTTAACACCTATTTAAAATGAGATCAGAAACATTGCAGAAAGAATGCCATCACTCACTAGGAGAAAGTCTGAAGTCAGTTCTCTCCTCAACATGAAAATGTGATGACCTTGAAATTCAGGAAATTTAATTTTGAACCAGGCTTTGTCATTTTGCATAACCTGGTTTCTAATTCTAGATTAATGATACAGACTGAATTCCCAAAGGACACTTCCATTCTCCATATACAATGTCAATTATACAGCCTCGGAGAAAAGTGATAACCAAGCAAAAGTTAGAAATGCCATCAACCTCACTTTCATCGATTCACCTGTGATGCTTTTAGTGTCTTCTGTGTTGCTCAGAACAGTTAAAACTATTGCTTTGGTTTTAAATATTATTAGTAGCTGCCTCCATCAACAACCATGTCAACAGGTATTTAAGCTTAAAATAAAATGTGGTACAGTTCTGCACAAGCTGAGTCTTGTTAAACTGCCTTGGAAGGAATTTTAGGGCACTTCCTACAGCTGGAATCATAGAATGGCCTAGACTGGAATGGACCTTGAAGTTCATCTGGTCCCACCCTCTGCCATGGGCAGGGACATCTTCCACTGTCCAAGGTTGCTCCATTCCCCGTCCAACCTGGCCTTGGACACTTCCAGGGACGGGGCAGCCACAGCTTCTCTGGGCACCCTGTGCCAGGGCCTCGCCACCCCCACAGGGAACAATTCCTTCCTCATATCTAATCAAACCTACTCTCTGTCACTGAAGCCATTCCTCCTTGTCCTGTCACTCCAGGTCCTTGTAAATAGTCTCTCTCCATCTTTCTTGCAGGCTCCTTTCAGGTATTGAAAGGCTGCTCTAAGGTTACCTCTGAGTCTTCTGTTTTCCAAACAAACCCAATTCTTTCAGCCTTTCCTCACAGCTGAGTTGCTCCATTCCTCTGCCCATTCTGGCGTCTCCTCTGGACTCACTCCAACAGCTGCACATCCTTCCTATGCTGAACCAACAAACTTCACTGTGCCAGGATCCACCATCCTGGTTCTGCCCAAAACCACCACACGACTGAAATGCAGAGAGTTTCTTGCATTTCAGGTTTTGGCTGTGACATGGAGCAGCCAAAAGCTTGTCACTCAAAATCACACCAGCTCCTTATTGGATGTTTTGCTTGAGGCTCCTATCAATCTGAAGTTATTTTGAAGATTAATTGGTACAACAGAAAATGAAAACAAAACAATGGGCAATGTATAAAGTTAGAAAATGTTATAGCACTCTTGTCTATTCCAAGAGATTAAAGGAAACTGTAATTAATGTTTTCATTTTTAAATAATCAAAAATACATCTTAAAATACAGACCTAATTAAGAAGCTGCTGTAAGCCTGTTCTACAAACCTGATCAACTCAAATAATATTTAATATGAAACTGGAGTTCAATCCATTGGCAAGCACTGGAGATTTTCTCAGAACGTGGAATATTTTGGATTTTATATAAAAACCCTTGAAAAATTAAGACACCAAAGTACATTTTTACAGAATGCAGTGTCACTACTACACATTGCATTTATAAAAAAGTATCAACATTTTAGTCAGCAGTTAGAAAGAACTCAATAAATAACATAAAATCCCACATATTGTTTTATTACATCCGTTCTCTTTCCTTTCCTACCTCCAGCAGGAAAAGAGAATGATCAAACACTAATATGTGAAAGCTCTTGCATCTTTTTCCCTAATACAGGCAGGTTAAGAATTGGTAAAACTGTTATAGAAAGACAGTGCTTCCGTTCCAATTTCAGGTGATCACACACTAACAATGAAACAGAAGACAATTGCAATTTTATTTAAACAATTAAATCAAAGAACACATGGGATTGTAGGAAGAAAAAATTCTCCTACCTTGATATCTTTAGACAAATTAAATCTCTAGCAAAAAGTGTCTTCCTCCATTCACTGCAAGTCCTGAAAGACACAAAGAAACCCAACAGAATTTAGTAGCACCTTCTTAGCATCCTCTGTGCCCCACCCTGTCCAGATGCACACACGGAGCTACAATAATCCCATCCCAGGAATAAACCTACAACTTTTCCAAAGTATTACTGTGGGATTCTAGGATTCCAAAAAAAACCTGTATTCCTTAGATCCTAAATAGTCAAAAAAAAAAAAAAAAAAAGATCTTAAAATCTTTATTTGACATTCTCCACAATTCTTTTAAACGGTCCAAATCTGAGTGCTTGCAAATACCTCAGGTGAGTGAGTAAAGAGAAATTTTTTCTTTCAAGAGTAGCAATGTTACAATTTTTGGAAAACATTCATGGAATAACTAAAAATAACTCCTTATAAATGTTTCAGTTTGCTGCCATCTATCTTCTTAATACAGCTCTTAATGTGATACCCTGTAAAACAAAGAGCAGGAATGGCCTGTGCTGTGTGAGCTGCAGACAGGCACTTACAACCCCTCATCTACTCAGGAACTCTGCATTCCACGAGATCCAATGAATCTGCTTTGCATTGAGCTTTTAAATAGCAGAGCTTTTATCTGCTCACAGGATTACATTAGAAATCTTTATGGCAATGCAACAGATATTAGTGGGTTGTCAATAAAAACTGAATGTCATTAAAGTGCTTTTATTCCTTAAACGCCTTTAACCCTCTAATTATATTTGTAGCTTCTGCTATTGAACTGTATGAAAGTTATACATTCTGACATGTTGTATCACAACAAATACATTTAGAGACTAATATACAAACAGCTTTGGGGGGAATCACTTTTAGAATTATTCCCTCTCGATTAAACACAAAAATCACAACTGGCATGTTTCAATCAGAAGCAACATTCAGTCAGGGTTTCTGATGATAATTATAAGTTTGGAAGGTTAAAACCTCTGGCCTGTGATATGGCTGCAAGTCATAATATGTTTTAAAAAATTATTATTATAAAACTGCTCCCTTTCTTATTATTTCAGCATTGTTTTTCCAAGTTCTGTTAGACTTGGCAGGGGAAGGCAACAGTCCAACATCTTAACTCTCCCCTCACAAACCAGCTACTGACTGGTAACCACTCTGCTCTGCTGGTTTCCTTCCCAGGCACAAGGTGGGTATTGGGTGGTGATTTTTGCCCATAAAATCCAGCTAGGAATTACCAGCTAATGACTCCAAATTGCCATGCAGGTTTGCAAATGTAAAACACGACCATGGAATAGGAATATTCCCGAGTTCCACCATAAAGTCAATAATATAATAAATGCTTTTTTGCCAACAGAGGCAGGTAATTTATGTCAGGAACAACACAAACATAAACAAAACCCACTAAGAATGTCACAAGGTGATGCAGAACAGCAGGAAAACACGCTTTGCTCATGGATTCTTTCACTGACTTTGCAACCAGCTGCTGATTCCTTTTCTTTTGAACAATCCTCAGCCCAGAACAGTATCAATCCAACTATACATTTCTTATAGCATGTTTACTGTTCTAGTGCATCCATCACTTCATTCACATCCATCACTATAACAGAAATTATCCACTTTAAATAGTTTTTGATAATTCTCTGTGTCTGGGACCTTTTCACTATTTCAGATAATTTCTGAATGAAGCCATCATGGACAGAGCTGCTCAGACAGCTGAGAATGAACAGACATTATGTAATTTCCAGAGTAAGAGAACAAAGAAATGCTATTGAAAAGTACAAGTTAGTAATAATGTCACAAAGCCAAGTAAGCAAACACTTAAAAACTACACACTCAGGAGAGGAGGTAGTTAACTCAGACACAAAGTAGTCATCCTGCAGTCCCAAGTAATTTCTTGCTTATACACCTCTGTAGGCAATAACCACCGAATTCTTCTGCAGAAGAATGTGTTAGAAACAACCAAAGTGTAAAACAGCAAAAAGCTGCACGTTCACCACCCCTCTAAAACCCTTCACATCTATGTTCAAATTTCTTAAAAAGAGATTTTCTTATCTTCTATTAAACCCGTAAGTATATGGCATGCAAATTAACTCAATTTTTAAATACCGTAGTGCAAGAATGCACCAAAAAAAGGCATAAAATCAAAGCCAGCTGGGTGACTGCCTGAGAGAAGGGCTCCCACCTAACATTGGAATTACTGAAACAGGTAAGAATGGTTTATGGAAAAAAATCCCAATATTGTCAACACTTTCAGCTGTCAGAATTAAGAACCCTTCTGTCACTCTAACACAGAAAACTGCCTATATAAGGAATGAATACTTTCAGATACAGCAACACATATTGTAGCTGCAGTATTTTCCTGTCAAGCTAAAATCCATGAAGAAAAAAAGACTTAAAGCTTTAAGATTCGAGGCAGAAACCAGAAAAGCTGTCATCCATGGCAACGTGACTACATAGTCTGAAATCATACCAAAACATTTGATTTCACAGCAACAAGTTTGAGAAGTGTCTTGAGATATCTTGAGCTGACTACCACCCATCCTATATTTGAAAATATTGAACACCAGTACCGAGAAACACCCAAGTAAAAGGCTGAAATAAGACTAGTTTTCTATTCATCCTAGAGCAAAAAAAGCAACCTATTTTTCCCCTCAATCCAAGCAAGCAGGTAAAAATTCACAGCAATTTTGCCAAGCTAATTGAATTTGAAGCCTCTGAACCAAACATAGCATAGGTCACATGCATCCTGATCTCAACAGTTTAATGATACTTTCCTAGAGGAATTAGCAACTTACTCATACTTTTATCAACAGAACATTAATACACAGACATTAAACACAATGACCATCTGTCTTTGAAAACCAAAACTACCCCAATGATCAGAACATGCTGCTCAACCAGTCCTGCTGAAAAGCAAAGGCTCTGAAATGGTCTCATGAATAGAGATTTCCATCTTTAGATGAGGTTTTTTTCTAGTTTTGGCTGTCAGATGCACCAGCTGGTATTCATCTGATAAATTGAGCAAGCTTGGATGGTATTCTAAAATCAAATCACAGTTTAAATTCTTCACGCATACATACATGTTGGAAACAAAATACATACTGACTAAAAATAGTCTTGATTCCAGTTCTAACTTGCCTAAATTCATTTTTAAGCAGAACGTGTGTTTTAATGATGTCTGTCATGTAACAAATCAAAGATCAGGAAAATGGCAACATTCTTTAAATTACTGTCACACAGATATGATTGACCTAATTTTACTGGGGACTAATGTGGAAAACAAGTCTCATGCTTCCATCCTGACAAAGAGTTTGTCTTCTTAACCTCATATTCTCTGATTAAAAGTAAGATTTGAATCATATATTACCATACATAATGACTGTACTTACACAGTCCATTACACAGGAATGCAGACCATTGATAAATCAAGAATTCTACAAATAAAACCATACAACATAACACTCCAGTCCAGAATTAGATACGTCTTGGCTGATTTTCAACAGTATTAAGCAAGCATCCACTCTACCATATTTTAAGCTGGCAACAGTTTCTTCATGATCATCACTCTAAATAACTATGGGAAAGCATCCAGACATCAATGGAATTATGAAAAAAAAAATAGGAAATTGACCATGCTTTAAATTGAGATTTTTTTGCTTATGACGTGCCTTAAGAAAAACCCACCCTGTGTGTTAAATGTAGATGACATCCACATTCTGCTCTTAACAACTCAGACTCCTAGTTTCATATGAAAATTATAAGGAGCTCCCATTTTATTTTCTCCTTAACAAATAGTTCCGACCTATTCATGGAGGATTGCATTTTTCAGCATCGTAATCGTGTTTATCAAAATTTACAAACCTACCTATTTACCATCTTCCCAGTGATCTGGGGGCAGGAGCTGCCACTGTTTTGTTGTTACCCGGTGCTCCCCAGCCCTCACCTCTCTCATGTCTTCACACTCTAATTACCATCCTATGTTTAATAACTCTGAATACAACCTGTTTACTCTCCCTCCTCTATCTCAGATCTGTTGTTGTTTATTAACCAGCTGGTTTGGGTCCTGCACTCCCCATGCCCATGTGACGAGGAAATGATGGGTTATGCTCAGGATGCACCAAGAAAAATATTTCCCTTTCAGACTAATTCAAGGTTAGAGGACTTCTTGTAATTTTCAGACTTTTAACAGATGTCAGCAAATACCCAGACGAGGAGACTCAATGGTCCAGAGACACCACGACACTCAAAGGACATCTAACGCAGCAGGCCTTTGGAACATCCCAAGGCTATTCCTATCCTCTCAATGCTGCTGTAAACTTTAGCAGGGATTTCAGTAAGAAACAAAGAAAAAATTCTGACAACGCTGCTCAAACACGTACAACCCAACCTGGTCTAGTGCACCCAACACAGCCTAGTGGAAGGTCTCCCTGTCCATGGCAGGGAGTTGGAATGAGGTGAGCTTTAAGGTCTCTTTTGACCCAAACCATCCTGGGATTCTAATAAATTTAAGGATGAAATTGCTAAAATTTGAGAGTGTCATTTACAGCACAGCTTTATCCCTAGGGTCATGTTTACATCCCTGTCCCACCATCACTGCTAATGCTGCATCAGACAGGTAAAGAAGGAGGCTGAGAAGCAGCTGGGAAGAGCCAGGGCCTGCTGGAGATGGCTCCAGAACAGACTGGTAAAGATTCCCTCTTCTTCCTACTGTCACTGTGCTGCTTTAGCTCAGAATCCTCTGAGGAGATAAAATAATCACCAAGGATATAAAATACCTACTTCAAAGCTCCTTAACCAGCTTCTATAGAACAAACCAAGATCTTTTCTCTCTTCCTTCAGAAAGTGTAACCAGAACTCAAGTACTCAAACGCTACTCTTCTTCCAGCCTGTTTTCCTCTTTGTAAATACACCATGTGGAAACCTGGAAATACGTGAAAATAAAAACACTTATCAGGAGAGAGAAACAAGTGCAGATAGGGGAAGAAACTGGAAAAATTAAACAGGATTGAAAAGGGGGAGAAATGAACCTTTAAAGGAGAGAGAGGGTAAAAGAGAGGTCTTGTTTGTTGGGTTTTTGGGTTTTTTTAACAGAAGTATTACAAGTATGTTGAATACTTTATTTGAATTCATTTGTTTTCATATTGCCAGAAGACAGAATTATCTACAGTTGAATGAAACAAAACTAACATCCTAATGACAGCTTTCTTAGGGAGAAGTACATGTCCTTACAAAAAGTCAATCAAACATATGATATAGTTGCAGTTCTCTTTAAAACATTTCTTGTACTCAGCAACATCAATAGTGCTAAGGTTTAACATCCACAAACCACTTGGGCTTTGGGTTAAAACACAAGGAAAGACAGAAAGAAATAACATACCTCACAAAGGATTTTTCATCTGTGAATCCACACTTACAAAAAAGAGAACAGTCTTTTCTTGTGTTGTTGACAGTCTGCTAACATTACAGACCAGAACTTAGATTCCGAGTGAAATGCAGCAAACATAAGGGGACTTAAGTAGGAGCATTTCACTTGACTCTTATTTATTTGATAAGTGGCTCACTATTCCATGCAGGAAAACTGGGACTTGGCAGAAGTGGATATTCTGCTTTAAGTCACTTCCAACAAGGGAACACACAGTTGAGTAAGTACTTGAAGGAAAGGGCTTATTTATACACCTTTTATCTTTCATGTATATAAGTGATATTTAACATAGGCCTGACTACTTCAGACAATGTGTTTAAACTATGAGTTATAAATGAAGCCATTGTATGACCACATTTGAAATTACAGCACATAGCAGGCTTCAAAAGAATTCAGTGTTGTATGCACAAGCTCCACCTCATACTGTCTTCCTCAGGAGTTTCTGGTTTCATCCCCAAACCGGCAGCAAAAATGGAGCTACAAAGAGTTACAGTTCTGGCAGAAACAACCATGGTTCCGTTGCTTGATGCAAGTGAGAAATGAAAGCCCAGTGAGATTCTTTTTAACAGGAGAAAACAGCTAACCTTAAAGCAAGCTGATAGGGGTCCACAAAAGGATCACAAAGAACAAATTCCACAAAGCTTTGAGGAGATAAACAGTAGCAGGAAGAAAATACTCACAGTGAGAGACCCAGAGTGAGCTGAGCACTTCCCAAGTCACTCACAGACTCAGTTACTTTCAATGTGACTCATGAAAACTACATTACCATGGCTTAAGAAGTTGGCTTTGAATACAAAGTACCCTCTTAACTTATCCCAATTGTAAATCAAAACATATTGGCCTCAGGAGCCTTGCCTTTGGCTCACAAGTGCCTTAGTCGCCTCACCTGGCTGGTACGGGAGCAGACCTGCAATTTGCTTTGCCCTGCTCAGTGCATCCCACACCCCCTCCGTCTCCTTTTCTGCCTGGTCCTTTCCCTGCTGTCACAGAGAGCCAAGTGAAGATGGGTGGTGGTGATGCCGCAGTTCCAGTGCTTTTCCGAGTCCCTCCAGCACCAGAATGCCTGGGGACACTGCTGTCTTTCATTATGGGAAAGGAAATGCTATGTCCGTGACTCCTGGATAGAGTCAAGGAGTATAAGTGTGTATCAAAGTCAGTGATAACACAGCAATGCTGAATCCCGCACTGTTGGTTTGGGGGTTTAGACAAAGCCTTTACACCCTCCCCCATTTAGCTTTAATAAAACTTTGGCAGTGAGGGGTGAGATTTCTTCATAAAGTTGCATAACTACAAAAACAAACTGATTTTTAAAGTACTAGCTATAGTCTGTCATATGGAGGAAATATAAAGGCCTCCTAGAGATGGAAAGTGAGGGAATGTATTTCTCCCTTACATTTGGAACATAAATTATTGCAATTAGCATGTACAATCATCAATAATTTATGTCATCATTCACTGAGGCAAATCCAAATCCTATCCATTTCCTGGCATTGAAGAGTGTGCACAAGCAAGGAAAACAAGAAGAAACAGCAAAAATAACCGGTTTGTTTCTCTTCTGAAGCCTACAGTATCGGAACACTTGAACAAAGACCAGTCAAGAAATAACCCAGACGCACGAACACTTGTTCTCTCTCTAAAGCCATCAGGCAGACTTGCGGGTGAGACTAGGGTGACCCAAACCTTACCCTTACTTATCGCTCCTTTCTTTTGTGGCACCAACACTAACTCTTACATTACTCTAACAGTCTCTATCTGGAAAGAGGACTGGCACAGAAAAGTCACCAGTGGCGCAAAGATTTTCTTTGTAGAGCAGAATTTCACATTCCAAAGCAGTAACTGCATCCTATATATACATGTATATACACCCTACTTCAACACAAACTCGTATTTCACAGCTGGAAGAATTCAAGGCTTGAGGAAGCCCATTTGGTTACATTCCCACTTCTTTGGTCTCAGCCTTAAACAGCAGCACATCCTCTCCCTTGCTGTAGCCTAGATAGCCAAAATGTCTGATTCACCTTTATTATACTCTGGAACAATGTCTATTAAGAAACAATGGCCTGAAATGCCTGAAATTTCCTCAGGCAAGTTCTGCAGAAAAACATTTCTGACATCAAGATGCGTTACAGCAAATACAGCAGTCCTTTGGCAGTACCGCCACCCATATCAAAAAGGCTTTTTTCTTTAGCAAGAATGGGTCTGAAACATGAAAAGTAGTTAAATGTTCAGAGTCTTGTTGCTAGATTGGATTATCTTAAATCTAAACTGAGTATGGATATCACATTTTCCAAGGTTTACTGCTTTTAAAGCAAAATAACACAAACAATACTGCAGGAATAACTTCAGAAGAGTCTTAACACAAATCCAAAAAAGGCGTATTTTTTCAGCTATGTGAGAGAGCTTTTATGCTGTATAAACACACAGAGGCAAAGCATAGGAGGAAAATCTCTGCTCTTGGCTTTTGGGCCCTTGCTACTAAAGCAATATTCATAATCCCCACTGCCCGGCTGTGTGATACATTCATTTACCATGTTAACCTTTAAAGATCACAAGACCCACGAACAAATCCCTCCTTAACACATGAGTGAAGCAACTCCCCAGCTCAGCAACATCTCCAAGGAACAGAGCCAACACAAGTTTTGAAAACCTGACATCTTTTTGGGAGAGCTCACAGGATGAAGGACAAGCAGATCTGCTCAACCCAAAGGTGTTTTGAAGGTGATACTGCAAATAGCAAACACACCACTCAAGGCCTCTCAGTCCTGCACACCAGCACAGACTGGTGCCCTTTGGAAGAATAATTTCTCATACACTTACTTAATTGTCGCACACATGTAATTCTCTCAAGACCAGGTAGAAACACTTTCGCATGGCTGCTTTTAATGGTTTACAAGTTTGCACATTGATGGAAGAGGAAAGTGGGAAGGAGCATCTCTCTGTGAGATCATTTACTTCAATACTTCCCGTTACTAACGAGCAGAATGATAAAAGTCACCTAAGCATGAGGAGGTGGGAGACTTCACTTCATACAAAAGGTTTCATTTCAGAAGACCTTGGCACATCCCAGCAGAAAGGAAATCAATGCTTTTTGTGCAGCAGGTCCTGCCCAAAGCTCTTCTGCCCACCCACAACTCACTCTGCACCCGAGGGACCAGATATCAATTCCTGACCCTGCTACTTCAATTCAACAATGCTACAGAGATAAAACAACAGCAGGATGAGAAGGGGGAGGGAGGAGGAAGAGGAGAAGCACAAATAAAGGAAGGAAAACCAAGCTGATGTTCCTCTAATGAGTAATGCGCAAAAGTTCGCCATCTGATATCTATACCGGGTAAAAACAACTTTTGGAGGAAAACAAACAAAACACAGTTGAAAAAACACCAGGTTCACTCTGGAGCTTTCTTACAATATTTCCAGGGTATTCCACATTGTTGCCTACAGTATTCCTACATGTTATTTAGAAAAACTCTGCTAGCACACAGATAAAATCCATCTCCTCAAGGAAAATCTAGAATTCCCAGAGGTATACAAGTAACACAATATGAAATCTGGAGACATCTTTCCTTTATCTAAAAGGCAAACAGCTATAAATATTGCATCTTCCCATCAAATTAGGCACATCAAACATGTAAGGGAAGTGATTAATATTTTAAGTGGTTTCTTATTTGGAAGAAGATAATAAAACTCAATTTTATTAAGTATTTACACTTTCAAGAACAATTTACTGTTTCTCTTTTAATTTTAAAAAAAAAATCAGATCAAATCCCACTAGCACGAGCACTTCAGATACACAACTCGACACCAGGAACAGAAACTAAGGTTTTTACAAGAGGGAGAATGGACACACAGTGCTTTTTACTGGGCTCCCTCTAGTTATATTTGATGTGAATGATATGTTACAGAGCATCTTAAATATACAAACAAGCGTCCTACACAACAATTTTGTAGTTCCTTTGAATTAACTAAAATAATTCCAGGCTGAGACTGAGCTTTTCTTCCTACACAGGCCCTCCAGAACATTTGAAAATGATGCTATTTGCCTTAATATACACAAGCATGGACTGTATCAAACAAAAAGCTATTTCTCCCTAAAACCCACAGAGATTATTTTATATATAAACTTCTATATGTTACTATGGGCTTATTTTTTAAACTTTTCTGAGCTTGGTCTGGTCACGTCTATTATACGCCGAAGTGACGGAGCCAGACTCTGTGCCCTTGCAGAGAGTTAGAAAAGGCTCCAGAATTTATTCCCTTTATTGTTGTTTATGGAATTCAGGATATTCTTTTGAATATTCTATTCGCTGGTGTGTCAGAACAAAAATTCTCAGAAAACCAAAACCATTTGAAAGTTCGGCCCAGGTTTGGGAAATCTCACGAACAAAACCAGCCTTGACAGTTAGGAAACAAGCGCTTTGTTATAGCCATGGCTTTGTCAGCCTCAGTTTCGAGGCGATTTGCATTTTTTTTTCTTACAGAGAACTCAACAGTTACTATATACAATCTATGTGGAACCAAAATTATTGTCTTCTCTGGAAGAGAGTCTGGGAGGTAAAAAAAGTTAGAATCTTTGTTTAAAAGCATTACATATTGTACATAGAAAGTTCCAAAATAGAACAATATATAAAAAATAGTTCTTGATCCAAATTAATTGTAAAAATCAAGACCAGATGCTCTTTCTCATGACAAATTATAAACAACCAAGCATATCCAATGTCAAAAGGAAATACATATATAGCTTTTCATGGCACTGGAACCTGTTCCAATTAACAGTCATTATATGTCTGCTCCTAAACTACAGTGAATGAGGCCGAAGTGGAGACTGTTCTTCCCCAAACCAACCCCTATACGCCGCTCAATCTCATTTTTAATCACATCCTGCAGCTCACACGACAACCAGCCACGCCGCATCATTTCTTACACATAACATTAATATTTATTCAAATTTTCTTGCAAAACTTATCTAGAAATCTGTCAGTCAACAACTTGCTGTGCTTTCTGGTTGCTTTTTTTTTCCTTCCTGATAATTCACAAAGAGCCTGAACTCAGAATATGGAATAGCAGGCCTGCTGCCAGCAGACTTCCTGCGCTCCAAGCTTGAAGCATATGGATAAGCTCTTAATACAATACAGAAAGACACTTCTTGAATGTAAGCAGGCAGGACTGCATTCACACAGAAGTTCAGCACAAGTGTCTAGACTATGAGCAAAGTGCCAGCAGATATAAATCTGGGGATTTTTAGTACAGATGGTTGACAGGAGAGGTTTAAGCTGCCCAAATTACAGAACTGCAGAGTGCAGTCAGCACTCACGTCCATCAGACACAAGAGCACAGGTGGCAGAATGTGACATCTGAGAAGGGTAAACAAATCCCCACATCCACACTCAGCTCTACTGCATCCACAGCTAAACAGGTAACCATTAATACTAAAAGATTTCTCTGCATATTATATTACTCTTAAACCGAGGAAAACCAACCCAGAACACACGGTACATAAGGACAGACACATCACTTGGAAGGTTCGTACAGTTGCTCGGTTTCCAGATAATGATGAACAGTGTCCTGGAAAACTGACTCAGTGCAAGGACTAGGGGTGCATTCAGTAGGCTTGGACAGTCTTTATTGGCCAGATTTGGTAGGCTGGGCTTCTGGACATTTACAAGAGGAAGAAGCAGTAAAAAAACCCAAACAACAAACAAACAAAAAACCACCACAAAGAAATCAGTGAAATCAGAGTCCAAAGCAAAGCTCAGATACTTCGTAAGGATTCCTGCAGCTACAGCTAGGCAGAGGCTGGGAAGATCCTGGCAAAGTCCCCCTGCAGAGACAATGTACACTGACAGGAAAGCAGATACATCTACCCAGAAAACCTGATAAAGAGCAACAAAAACTCTCTTTGCAAACCTATCTGCGTCTGTGCAGAAATTTTCTCCACACTGATACATGGCATTGACAGAGTCTGAGCAAGTCGGCAACATGAACCCGGGTCTGAAAAAGGGCACAAATTCACAATTCCCCCTAGATTTCCCTTGCTCTGTATACATGCAAATGATATTTTTCAATTTACATTTCAGATGTTTTACAGCGCTTTGTGCTGCTCCTGTTTTTCTGTATTTTTTGTGCTGATTGCCTTTATTCAGAATAAACTCTGAGAAATTAACTTGTTCATATTCTCAGCTTCCAATTTTTCAAGATCTATTTGAATCTAATAATTTCTTCCTATCCCAGCAACATCTTGAAAGCCAATGCCATCCACAGGTTTTACCAGTACGTTCTCAATTCCTCCATCCAGGTTACTAAGCAATCTGTAAACCAGCCCTGCATCCACCGTACAGCGCTTCTGATTATGCCACATCCAACTTTTCAGACAAAAATACCACCGGCCACCATGCTGAAGTGCTTCTAAAAGCAATATAGAGAAATTTTCACCTCATTACGAGGTTTTTCTTACCATTTTACAGCAGCAACTTGTTCAAGACTAGTTAGTAGTTCAAAAGATAAGGACTGAGATCTTCAGTTCCCATTGGGCAAAGTCTAAATCAAATCAACAGACCACTCCATTACACAGCCTTTAAAAAAAATTCCTCAGTTTCACGGATTAATCAAGTTGAGGCTTACATAATACCAAAGAAAAGCCAACTTTTTTTAGTGCCTACGAGCTGGTCTAGCAGGCATCACAGCCATACTCCTCTGACTTACTCCCCTCACACTTTCTCTCAAATGCCTGCAACTAAAACCCTAGCCGAGACCCCGTGACTGAAAATACTTCTCAAGTTGGCAAAAATAAATACCTGCATCTCTTTTTCTTTGAAAATGTACACTGACTTAGAATGACACCATTTGGCCTGCGATCACAACTTGTAACTGGCAAGAACTCCCACTGTTATTACTTTTTGGGATAACTGCTACCCACATAGTGCCAGATGGTCTCTTCCACCTCTGCTGAGGAGGTGGAGCAGCACTGCCTGCTGTCAGAATTACAGCTTCTTCATTTTCTCTAAATCAAGACAGAGATGATATTACCAGTCTGAGGAGAAAACAGGCGGGCACTTGTAGCTCCATTACAGTTCCAGCCTTCAAAGAACAACAGTCCTTTCTTTCACGGTGCCTGTTACAGTAAATCCCCACTCCTGAAGACAAGAAAACAAGGGATGTCACGACCCCCATGCAGGTATTAAGCAAGGGCTGGTGCCAATGAAAAGCTGCTCAGAAAGATTTCAATCAAACACAGATGATCTGACTGTGAAGCTGAGTACCTCATACTAGCAACTGTGTGAAGCAGCAGGAAACCGAGTTGAGGTCCTCTAATCAAATCTTACGCTGAAAATTAAATAGGAAAATCATTTGAGTAAGAGGAGAAAAATCCATTAAGAAAGAAAATGGGAGATTTGTCCCTCCATAAAATACAAATTATCTATTAAATTAAGATTACGTAGAACTGCAAAAGCTGCTGGGAAAGATAATCAGCATTAGACCCCAACTTATACAGAAAGCAGCAGATTAAGCAGCGCACAGCTAAACGCACAGAATACCTGCCAGAACCCAGATCATTTTGCAAATATTCTTAAAAATAAAGTCACATGAAGAACACCAGGACCTGCAAGCTGGGATAAGCCAGCGAAATCTGCAGGCACAAGCATTTATTTGGATCATTCAAATCACAATATCCACTTGCATTTGCACCTCTCCACAGGATCAGTTTAACAATTCTCATAAAAGTTACACACATCCATCCTTTTGTCTCTCTCCTCCAAGCATCGCTGATTTCTAAAATCTGTTCTCACTATTTTACTTCGGTTTTCCCTCTCTCAGAACCCTTCCATATTCTACTCCACAAAATCTCTGAAGGATAGGAAGTTGTTTATCTGTTTGCCTGCTAATCTGCCCTTTGCTGAAGATTTTCCTCTGGAGCACTTGCAGGAACAAGAATGGCTAAGTCCATTCCAATTATCTGCTCTGTCACTGACCCCTTCTGCTCCCAGATCTGCACCAGACACTGAGCAGAGCTGAGACAGGGAACCAGGAATGTGCCTGCTCTGAAGGCGCCTGTAGAAACAGGAGTAGCACAGGGGTCTTAGGCCTGAAAAGAAAACACTTTTTTGACGAATTTCAAATTCCACGCATCATAAATAAATAAATAAATAAATAAATAAATAAATAAATAAATAAATAAATAAATAAATAAATAAATAAATAAATGCTGCCATCCTCCAATGACTCCTCCAGTCCTGGTGAACTACAGAACGTACAGGTTTTCCCACTGATACCTCTCAGCATTAAAAACGTTCGGTATTTGCATACACTCACAGCACAGTGAGGAACAAACACAGCTTTGAGCCTGCTCCGCTTTGATCGGCACAGTAAGGTCAAAATGCTTATCAGATGACTTTTCAGTACTTCTGTGAAACGGGGCACCATGAATGGAGCTGCTTGTCATGCAAGAAAGGATCATTCATCTACCCCAGGACCTCCACTCCGGACATACCACTCGATTCTTTCTCATTAAGTACAAGTAAAAAACTAATGAGCAGTAAGTTGCTCCAAGACTCCGCAATTATGTGTCTGAAAGATCTCTAACAATAAATCCCGCCCCAGCCAAACAGCAAAATTAACAGCAAGCCTGCCCTCACCCAGCAGAGCTCCCAGTCTGCTCAGGAAGATGCTCCTTCAGTCACAAATATGTTCTTTTCATAAAGGACAAATAACAAATACTGGTAAGAGCTGAAATGTCAACATGCATGATTCATCACTCTCTTCATTAGTGATGCCAGTTCAAGAGACAACGCCACTCTCCCGGATTACTTCCCTGCCATTAGCTCACACAACATCACTCCTCAGCAGCACCAGGGCTCTAGCAGCGTGCAGAGACCTGCCACTATAAGAACAGTAACGTGAACTCACCGGGATACTGTATGTTCCTCAAGAATCTACATGTGCCTCTGCCAAATTGGCTCTTAAGGATTCCTACCTCAGGTTACTTCTTCAGTAAAGCTAAATAATCCTCATCTTTACGAAGCAACAAGATTGGTAGGAGAGGACAGGGAAAAAAACCTACTCAAATTTTAGGTTCAAAAAAAGCAACATTTTTAGTAAATAAGCCCTCTACTCAAAGCAGGAAAAAGCTTTATCAAAATATTATAAAAATGACTGAGGAAGCAAAACTTAGACCAAAGTTTGCTTCATGCAGAATACATACAAACCCAACAATTCCTTACATTTTATAAAAACTATGAATAAGTAATGATTCCCTTGAAATCAAATAATGACGCAACATGGCACAAACCCAATGTTGAGTCAAATAAGCATATGGTACTTTTTACGTTTTATCATTACTAACTGATGTTCTCTTTTAGAGTATTTTTCAAGATAGAGTTTCTCATGCCACAGTATAAATTCTGTTATTTGACAAATATCAGAAAGATAGGGAATAAATGCTACCCCGGAAGAAAGCCAGGCTGCTCAGGGAACTCAACTCTTCCTGAGGAGCTGAAACACCACAGTCCCGTTACCACAGCACCCAGAACATACAGCATTTTCATTCACAACCTAGTAAAGTAACTTCTGGTCTCTCATCAGAATCTCACAGGCAATTCCATGCTACATTCCTCTTCAATGTGTCCGGCAACGTTGTTAAACTAGATCCTTTCATCACAGGCTGCTGAAGTAGAACATCAAGGAACCCTGAGATGGGACACCTTCTCAAGGGATAATTCCAAGGCTGGGCTCTAAATTCCCAATTTCTCCTTTTCTAATGTAAGTCCACAAAACAAGCGCTATTTCCTCTAAGTAATGTAGAGTTTGTATTTAAAGTAATTACTTTCTAAGTGAATGTAAAACAAACAACTGCATTTTAGCCCCATATAATAATGGGACTGGGATCATTCTAAGTAACATAATTAGTATTTGGTTTTTCTGAGCTCATAAAATCCAGCTGGCAAATAAACAAGAGATGACTGACCCAGTTCACTGGATCAAGTGTTTGTAAGTGCAGTGAGCTCCAAACACTAATTTGTCTCCAGTGAGTGCAACAGACATGTTCTCCACCTTCAGGTTAAAAAAGAAGGTGCCGTTCTGGGTTGGTCTGGACCTGATTTTCTTCACAGTAGCTCACACGAGGCCATGTTGTGGTTGAAGACTTGAACTACAAGAGTCAAAAACAACCAGTGGGCTCAGTTCTGTTACCACTGATGGCCATGGTAACCTCCCAAAGCCCTCACTGGTAATGTCACCGTGTCCTGTGTCACCACAGAGTTTCAAATGTCCTCTGCGTGCTGAAAGAATTCCAAGAGGTTGGCACGTATTTATCGCATTGGAAACGAAGCGCAAGACAACCTGAAATTACCGATCCGGCTGACTGCGAGGGTTATAACCAATGACGTAACAAAAGCTGCAAGACTATGAGTATTTGTGTAGTACTAAACATAAACCACTCACTCCCTCTACACCAAAAGGTGCCATTTTAAGGCTTCGTGCAATACTCCAGACACAAGTTCCCAGCTGGCATCAACCACTCAGAGAGTTCCCGGCTGCCACAAATGATAGATCCAGCCACTCCATTTCCTACTCCTGTATCCTCCTCCTCTCATGTTCAACAGGTCAAGTTCAGTTTGTTGATCCAGCAAGAAATGAACTCCACAAAATAAACAGTTGTCATTCACACAGCAGCTGCTCAAAACTTCGACACAGTACAAGACAGACGGTCCACAATGCTGCAGGTGGGAGAACAGGAATGAGAGGTTACTGATTCCGCATCACTTCTTAAAATGTGCCTAACATCATCAAGAAACAGCACTCAGAGCCATTTGCTTGTCTAGATGTCAAAGGAAATCATCTTGTCAAAGGAAATACCCATTGTGTTCTAGAGAAAATTCATCCTTAAAAGCTAAAAGAAAAAGAATCAATGTTTATACATCAAAAAGACAAGAAATAAGGATTTTGCTTTTGAAAAAATTTAAAAGTAGAAGATTTTTTTAATATTACAACACATGGGATTACAGGTGTTACCAGGCTCTCAGCTGATCTCATGTCTAACCACCTCTACAAAAGGCAAACCTTGACAAAACATAAGGAAAAACATAATCCTTCTCTTTTTCCAGTGAGAAAAACCATGCACAAATTTGGGAGGGTCACAGGTCCATGTTTTTGTTTTTAATGTACCAAGGAGCTGTTTTAGTTTTCTGGCTTCCTTCTTACTGTTTTTCTTTTGCTGTCTAATAAAAAAAGTAAGATATACTACTATGAATTTTAACAAGCATCCTGAAATTAAACAAAATTCAAGATTATAAACTAATGAATACATAGTATAAATAACTTAAATGTGTCACAAGGCAGCACTGGCATTAAAATGTTCTTCTGGAAATACATATAAACCCAAACCTGCAGAACTCAGAGGACAGAGTGCATAATGCTATGCGTGCTACACATTTGGGCCTTATATCATTTGCATTTATGGTCCTTAATATTAATAAGTGAGAATTTGCAAGCAGGAAGTTAGGGATGTTTGTCTGTAATGCATTAAAAAATTCATCTTGTAAAAATTCCCTGCACATAACAGGTATGCTCATGGATTTCTCAACATCAACATATATGTCACTGGTATTTCTAAAGGTTTAACTGAAAGTAAATCTAGTGTATGCAACCTGAAATTTAAAACAACCCAAAAGCTCATGCAGGATCATGGGAAAACCAATGGAAAAGACAGAAAGATGAGAACAAGACAGGAATTGCTACAAGGCAATCAATACTGATAAGGAGTTTATTTTATAAAGTTATATTAGTCATCCAGTTACCCTGAATATATAACCAGTAATTCACACTGTAATTATAAGTCTGCATTGCAGGCCAGTATGCTCTAATATTCTATGGCCATAGCAGAGATCCAAGCAGAATACGACCCTGTAACTCCAATTAAATCGGGGTAAATTTGGAGTACACAGTCTTTCACGATGCCCTTAGGATGAGTTACTACAAAAAAAGAAGCACAACTCTAAGCAGTTTGTTTATTTTCTTAGAAGTCCCAGAGACATAAAAGCCACAGACCTCAAGCTGGCTAAGACGGTCTTAGCCTAAGCATTACTGCTCTCTTTCCACCAATAATTTGTTTGCAGAGCCAAAAAATGAGATTTTGATTATGGCAAGTGGCAATATATTGTATTTTCTTCATTCAACCGCAGGTCTATCATGCATTTCCTAGGTAAACATTCCTCCACACCAACTGCCCATAGTCTAAGGTGTCTATTCACCACGCAGTAAAAAGCCTCATGTGACTGTAACCAGCAAATCCTCTTCAAAACATTCTCACCAAAAAGCACTTATTACACCAGCTCCTTTTTTCCTTTTTAATTCACGCCTTAGGAATGGATGTCTCCAGGTCCAGGTTTGGAATTTAAGTTCTGAGGATTAAATAAGAAAAATAGACAACACCTGACCTTTCGCATTTTGCAGGAATCATTCCACACTCCAGCCTGAGCAATGCTGCTGGCAGCGTCTCCTGGCCATGTTGTTGTTCTCCACGGCACGTTCGTCGTATTTCTTCTTCTCCTCCCAATCCAACACTAATTTGTCTACGCTCCTATACCGTAGCTATACTGCACTCCCCAGCAGTGCCAATTAGCCTCCATAATTTATTTAAATTCTCCGGATATTTCATTTTCCTCGCACTATTTTCACCTGTATAAAAGCCTAAAACCCACACTGGTTCATCATTGTCTAAACCAGCTCACCAGCACTAGCTCTGGAACTTCCCAATCCAAACGGGGATGAGAATCTGCCTTTTTCTTCCAAAACACCCATCTAAGCACCGTCTGCCTCATCATCTCGCATTGCTTTTCTGCATTTTAGCCCCCAACAACCAACCCACGCCTGTAACGGAGAGATACCGTGTGTCATTAGACTCCACACGCCTTACTCACCCCTCGGAGGGCGCAGAGAGAGGGGGTTTAACCCCCCGGGTCCCCGCAGCAGCGGGGGCGAGGGCGATGAGCCTTCACCTCACGTGTGCGGTACCTGCGGCACCTCCCGCTAAACACGGGGCGAGAAAAACGGCCTCCCTAGAGCCTCCCGCGGGCCCGAGGGGACGGATCGGCATTCCGCAGGGCGGGATCAACACCGATCACTAACCGCTGCATGCTGCACGCCGCTTTCTTTTTAAACAAAATAGTCGATTCCTCATTGAAGAGGCAGAATTTTAGGAAACTCGTTGCTCGCGCTGACCCCGCCTTTCCCGGAGCTCGCCGCCGCCGCATCCCGAGCTGAATTAGCGATGCACCGAACAGCACCGCCTCGCCCTGCCCGGGAATAGCGGGGAGGAAAGCCCCTACGCCAGCCCTGCTGTTGCGGTCCCCTCGGCCGCGTCCCCCGCCCGCGGGAGGGGCGTGGCGGGGGTC